>CAUYSK010015471.1:0-110524 GCA_963575035.1 Avahi laniger | reverse complement strand
TGCCAGTCAAGCAGATATAGAAACAGTGGTTCTAAGAAAATATGACCTGTCTAAAGCCTCCTAACAAAAAACTGATGGATCCAGAAATAGACTCTAAGCTGCTGACTCTAGACATTCCAAAATACTTCCTCTCTTTAGAATTATTATTATGAATATCCTCTACACACAAACAACCTCCTGCTCCTGAACGACAGATGAGATCATGCTAACAAGTCACCCATTCTTTCCATAAGAAATACTGCAGTCCTGGCCAGTGAGCTCACACACGCACACACACACACACACACACACACACACACACACACACAGAGGCACACGCACACACACACAATCCCATTCTAGGTTCAGGTTGTTTTTGTTTGTTTTCTTAAACTAAGCTGTAGTTTAGATTTTAATTCCAAGCTTTAGCCCACAATTTTTGTCTAAATCTCACACTCTGTTCTTTTCTATTCCTGCTTATTTTTCCCTCCCTATATCAAATAATAAAAAAGTAGACCATGGTAGAATGGATTTTTGACAGATTTTGTAATTTAGCTATTGTTATTTTCCACAAAGGCCATTCATTAAACTAACATGTATTATGGATGTGAAATAGAATTTGGAAGGTTGGAAGTCATTCAAAGTTGACCATAAAAGAAATCTGATAATTTGAAATTATATTAGAATAAACTTGGTCTAAATGATGCTGGAAAAAAATGAGTATTTGTGAGAAAGAAATCCATGCAAACAGCATCTTAATATAATGTAGGTAATTTGTGCAATTTTTATATACATTTTCCTGCCACAACAGGTCTGAGAAAAGACAATGGAGAAGACAGTAGCAGGAAACAGGAATTGTCTCCTCAAAGACCAGCTGCAGTAATGGTCAAGAGGCCCTTTGTCCTTGCACGCAGTTTAAAAAGGCCTGGTGCACACACTGGGTTTTAGGTCAGACTGGCGCGTAAGGGGAAAATCCATTACCAGCTTCATCTCCTTTAAATGTGAAAGAGGATCTTCTGGCTACGCTATATAGCTGACAATCAGCAGTGTCTGATTCACTCTCTCTCTGCAACTTTTCCATTACAATGCTCACGAAAACAGGAAAAGAGTCACAGATTCAACAACAGTGGAAACTAGAAATGTGGGTCAAAAACGTGTCATGTAAAACTTGGAGAGTCAAATAAGGAAAACTTAGCCTGGAGGCCCAATGGTTAAGCCACGAGGGCTAATGAGACAGGGGATTTCCACCTACACAGACTCCTGGAGGCACAAGTCCACCTTTCTGTTTTGTGAGAAAGCTCCACTCTATGGAATCTGAATACACCCTTTGGCCCCGCTTTGGTCTTGAATGCATCTCTCAGCCCAATATTCCTCAGGAATGAAATATTAATGAGGCCAAAATGGATGCGTATAATATTTTAGACCCAGATGTTGGAATATTTTCTTCACTGTTGGAGGTTTTTTGCAATGCAAGAATTATAGACCACTTCGGACTAGACAGGATAACTCTTCCCTTAAGATAAGATAATCAGGTCATAAGACCATGAGATTGTTCCTCAAGCCAGCGTATATATACTAAATTAAAAACATCTCAGTGCCAGAAAGTTGACTAAGTTTGTAATCATCTGTACCTCCTATATCTTAACATCTCAAAGGGTGATTCTAATGGGATTCAGATAAAACTGATTAACACCAAAACAAGATAATGCATTCCTTTTAAGGATGGAGGGGTCTCTTTTCAAAACAAATAAATATCATATGAAGTAATTCTACAACACAAAACACAGATGCTATAGCACTGGAGAAGGAAAAGACATATAGTCAAAACATTTGAATAAAAAAGCTTGTAAATTACTGTATTTATTTTATACTCTAAAAACTTTTAGGCAAAAGAAGTTCCCACACAACAAGCAAATAATGGTGAGTTTATTAAAATAACAGATTGACATGAAGAATGAATTGGAGGGACAGAAAGTAGAATGATAGTTTCTAGGGGCTGAGAGGAGGAAGGAGTGGGGAGTCGTTGTTTAATAGGTACGGTTTCAGTTTTGCATGATAGCAAGAGTTCTGGAGATTGGTCACACAGCAATGTGTACTACTGAACTGTACACTTAAAAGTAGTTAATATGGTAAATTTTGTTATATGTATTTTTCTATAATTAAAAATGTTCTAAAAGAAATATAATAACCAATGTGAAAAAAAAGAGAAGAAGAATAAATTGGATGAGAGACAAGCTAAGTAAATGAGAGATAAAGAAAGTTTGCTGTGTATCTCAGTGGATAATAGCATGGACTTTGGATTGAAAAATGCCTGGTTACATATCCTGGTTCCACTACTTTCTAAGTATTTTATTTTGGAAAGATTACTAAATTTCTGAAAGCCTTATTATCTTCTTCACCTTTGAAGGCATAACAATAGTACATAATGGAAAAAATTCTTTTCTCAAATGATATGTATTCAAAGTCATTAAATGGTGTTTGGCACATTGTTAAGTGCACAATAAATATTAATTATTAATATATTTAAAACTTAAAATGTAATCACAGATTTAAATTCAATATTTTAAATAATAAAAAGTTGTATCAACAGTACAGAAAATTAAGCTATGAATAAAAATTTGAATGATTCTCTTAGAACACAGAAGACATAAATGAGAAAATGGAAATAATGTGAGAAAAGATGATAGATACGGAGAGAAGAGAAAAATCTTCAACATATCTGGTGGTGTAATGGGAAATTAAAGTCATAAACAAATTATGATAGAAGCCAAACTTCCTATACTAAATACTTTGATCTTCAGAAAAAATTGTGTACCCATCAAATTAATGGAGAAAACTAATTAGACATAGGTTCATAAAATGTTGTTTTCTTTTTCATATATTTGTGGTTTCAACTTTCAAAGAAAGCTCCTTGATTCCATCCAGGCAAAACATTAGCAACAATTTTAAAAAGTCACAACAAACCAAACAACAAAAGCCAAATTGTCTCACAACTTTTTTGAATTCACAAAATTCTAGAAACCAAGTGGGCAACATCAGGCCTCACAATCTCACTTGCCATCAGAAGTCAGGTAGGTAATGCAAAAAAAGCGAAGTGGGGCAAGTAGGTAGTATGGTGAATTGGAGATTGCAGGTCTAGATTAAAAGCAGAAGTTGCCACTCAATTCTAGCTCTAAATTGCTATGTGAGAATGCGATTTCAGCGTTGCCAACTGTTCTACTCTTTGAGAAAAGCTAGAAATCTAGATTTTTATGTGAAATCTTCATATTTTTAAAAAGTCATCAGCAAATTCATATTTTCTGTTAGTACTCTACAGGCCAAACAAAACACATTATCAGGCAGTATGGTCCCTAAGCAACCTCTGATCAACAGTTTACATAGAAAAAGGCTGTAACGTAAATGAAAGAGTTCCATTTCTGGCCAAGTTTTTCTTCATTTGTAAAAGGAAAATATATTTTCCAATATTTAAAGCTCAGTATACATTTTCTCTATACATCTATCCTTCACTAAAAATAAAAAACACAAATGTATACTACAGCCAACAAATCAAGGAATCACAATAAACAATTAAAAATGAGGAAGTGGTGAGATAAAGGAACTGGTGGAAAAAATGGGTAATAATGACAAAAATTCTAAAATATAAAAAGAAGGTAAGTTATAACAAGGATAATTCTTATAAATTATACATAAGTTAAATGTGTATACATTAAGTACAATACACTAAATCTGAATTAATATGCAAAACCAATTATATGAATTTAAAAATTAGAGAAATGTTTTCTCTACCTAATTTAGGAGTAAAGTCAGTCCTCTATAAGAAAAGTTTGAAAATTGCAGTTGTGAGTCAAATACTGCCCATCACCTGTTTTGTAAATAAAGTTTTATTGGAACACAGCCTTACTCATTTATGTATAGTCTGTGGTAGAGTTGACTATTTGAAACAAAAAACATATGACTCACAGTACTAAACAGATTGACTTTCTGGCCCTTTACGAAGAAAGCTTGCTGCCCTTCAACTTCAGAATATGCATAATGTCATCATCCTATGGCTCATCACTTTCCCTGTACACAATGGCATAGTATTAGAGCTATGAGTCACCCAATTTAATCAATCTGAAATTACTGCATTAACATCCTTTGATAAATGATAATGCCAAAACCAAATTGTTTCCAATACGAGTTATATTGAATTGATTAAAAAGATTATTCTGCAACTAGGAATTATTTGTGCTGGTACTTGAACATGTCAGCAAATGGGAAGTCTTCCATTTGTTATAGTGAAATATTACAAATTATATAAAGGTTATAATATCTGTAATTTTTTGTTTACATTGCTTAGTTTCATAATTTTGAATTTTTAAAACTGTTTTTATTTAATCTTTATAGCATCCTCCCTTTCTAAATCTCTTTGTAGGAAATAATTCTAATGTATGCATTATGCATTACTTGCATTAATATTACACAAAATAGACATCAGAGAAAATAAGGGTTCCCAGAATGACAAGGTTCATCTTAAAATGATAAAGGGATCAACTCATCCAAAGGACATAATGACTCTAAACATTTATTTGCCAAATATTTATGTGATATTAATAGAGTCATCCCAGCTTTCTTTCGATTAATGTTAACATGATACATACTTTCCTATCCTTTTACTTTTTCTTAATATTTATTTAATGGATTTCTTCTTGTAGCATATAGTTATATCTCACTATTAAAAATTTAATCATATAATCCTTGCCTTTTGACTATATTCCATTTATATTTCATGGAATTTGTGACATGGTTAAGTGTAAATTTGTTATTTTGCAATTTATTTTTCATTTGTCTCATCTTTCTTTGTTCCATTTTTTTTCTTTTCTGCCTTCTTTGGGGTTATTTTTTATGATTCTATACTATTTCTTTTTTTGAGCAATTAGCTGTAATTCTTCATTGTGTAATTAATATTTAGTGCTTACTTTGAGGTTTAAAGTACACATCTTTAAGTTATCACAATCTGTCTTCAAGGGATATACAAGTTCATGTGTGCTATAAGAAATGTAAAACTGTATATTTCCATTTCTTCTCTCTCAGCCTTAATGCTTTGTAACTAAATATTTTGCTTTGACATCTGTTATAAGCCATACTACACATTTTATTGATTTTTCTTTAAAGAGCAGATTATCTTTGAAAGAGACATAAATAATTTTTAAAGGGAGCCTTATATGTACCTACATCTTTACCATTCCCAATATTCTTCATTGCTTACAGGTTTTTATGTTTGAAAATATTTAATCCTTGTTCTTGAAAGATGTTGTCAATAGGTAAATAATTTTAGGGTGATATTTTTCTCTTTTCATACTTCTAGTTTGCATTATTTACAATTAAAAATCTACTATGTTACTTATATTTGTAAATTTATATGTAATGTGTAGGCCCCCCTCCAGCCCCAGTCTGGCTGTTATTAAGATTTTCTTTTTATCACTGACTTTAAGCAATTTGATTGGGATGTGACTTGGTAAAGCTGTTGTGGTTGTTGTTTCCTGTCACCTGCACTTGAGGTTTATTGAATTTTTTGAATTAGGAAATGTGTAGTTTTCAGCAAATTGGAAAAAAAAAACTGCCCATTAATTCTTCGAATATTCTGTCCATACCCTGATTTCCTGTCTTTCAGGGACTCCAAACATATATATCAATTTTTTTTAAGTCTTATCTTTTTTTTTTTTTGAGACAAAGTTTTGTTTTGCTGCCTGGGCTAGAGTGCAGTGGTGTCATCATAGAGCATGGTAATATACAATGCCTGGGCACAAGTGATCCCCCTGCCTCAGCTTCCTTAGTATCTGGGACTACGGGTGCATGACACCATGCCTGATTAATTTTTTAATTTTTTGTAGAGATGGCATCTTGCTATGTTGCTCAGGCTGGTTTTGAACTCCTGGCCTCAGGAGATCCTCCTGTGTTGGCCTCCCAAAGTGTTAGGATTACAGGAGTGAGCCACTGTGACTAACCCATACCTTTCTTTATCTTTTATCTCTTCTATTTTAGATGATTTCTATTGCTATGTTTTCAGTTTCACCGATCTTTTCTTCTGCAATGTTTAACCAGCCATAAATCTCATCCAGTGGATATTTTATCTCAGATATTGTAGTTTTTATTGGTACAAGTTCATTTTATATTTCTTGTGTCTCTACTTAATGTGCTCAATTTTTTCTCTAGCTTTTTGAATATAATACAGATTATATAGATAGAATAGTTATTGTCATGTCCCTGTCTACAAATTCCATCATTTGTGTCATTCTGGTTCTTTTCATATATTATATTTGCTTTATTCTCTTTTTCTTTCCTCCTAAGGAAAGAAAGTTGCTAAAACTTTCTCTGTAAAAGACTCGATAGTAAATACTTTAGCATTTGTGAGTCATTTGATGTGTGATAAGCCCTCAATTCCACCACTGTAGTTAGAAAGCAGCCATAGACAATATGTATGTTAGGCATTGCTTATGATAAATTGATCTTTTTGTTCTAGTGTTTCTTTTCCTAAAAGATAACAGCCTTCTTGACATTAAATTACATTTTTAATGTAATAAGATTACTATGTCACCTGTCTTTTGGTTCATATTTTACTGATACATCTTAATATTTTTTTTTTTTACTTTTAGATAACATTCTTGAATCTTTTTTCAAAAAAATCCATCATTGGAGTCTTAACCTTTTAACTCGTGTATTTAACCTATTTACTTTTATAGTTAACTGCTGTTATATTGGGTCTTATTTTCCATGTAAACTTCACATTTTTTTTCTCTTTTCTTCCATCTTGGCTTTCTATGTGATAAACTGTTATTTATCTTACTTAAAATTTAGGCTGGGTCGGGTGTGGTGGCTCGTGTCTGTAATCCTAGCACTTTGGGAGGCCGAGGTGGGAGGATTGCTCGAGGTCAGGAGTTTGAGACGAGCCTGAGCAAGAGTGAGACACTGTCTCTACTAAAAATAGAAAGAAATTATCTGGACAATTAAAAATATATACAGAAAAAATTAGCCGGGCAAGGTGGCGCATGCCTGTAGTCCCATCTACTCAGGAGGCTGAGGCAGAAGAATTGCTTGAGCCCAGGAGTTGGAGGTTGCTGTGAGCTAGGCTGATGCCACAGCACTCTAGCCTGGGAAACGGAGAGAGACTCTGTCTCAAAAACAAAACAACAAAAAAACAACAAAAAAAATTTATAGGCAGCATTTTTTTCATTATTATGGTTAGATATCTTTCCCCAAAGACCCATAATCATAATTATCTTCCTGTAATCATTCCTTAAACTTATGTGTACACACACACACACACACACACACATACACATGCATTTAAGAATTTTATACATCTTTCTTCTAACAACATAAGTAACTTAATTTTCCAAAGAGGACATGCTTCTTGATAAGACAAGTAACTTAATTCCCTCTCATTCCTCATGTTCCCTACCGCATCAAATTGAATGATGTTGAATTTTAGTTCTGGCTATTGTAAATATGTTTCTCCATTTGATCTAGATTTTTTCCCCTTCTCTCTCTTTCCTCGCAAAGCCCTTCGTTCTCATCTTTGCAACACTCTTACCACAATATTTGATCATTTTACTCATATCTCTTCCGTCATCTTCTGTACTTGTTCTTTTCTAATTTTATTTCTTCTTCTTGAATTCTATTCAATTGGGGTATTTGTTCCTTCCTTTGCTTTCTATTTAGCAGTATTCAGAATTTTCTCTTTATCTTTGATAGTCTTAAATTTAATTATACTCTGTCTAGGTGTGTGTTTTTCATTATCAATCTTATTTGACAGTCAGTGGTCCTTCTAAATTCAAGATCTTTTTATCTTTTTTTTTAATTGTAAGAAATATACCTAAATTTTCATATATAATATTCTCATGTGGAATTTTCTGGGATTCATTGTTCTTCTTTTATGTGGTTAATATTTTCTAATATCTTCGTAACGATATTTACCATTCTACTTATAATTCTTAATCTGTCAGTTCTAGTATTTCTACTTAAGATAGTATGTGTTGTCCAGGTTGTGCTTTTTCTTTCAGATAATTTTAGGCTTTAGCATCTAGTTCTTTTGGTGAGTGAGTTCATGCTCCCTGGAGTATCAGCTTCCCTGTTTCAGCAGGATCTCTGTATAGAAAGGATGATTTGGATTTCTGGAAATGTGTTTTGGGTAAGGACCAGAGGTCAGGCTGCAGTCTATGTAAATTTTGGTGAGTTTAAAAATAGAGGCAAGGATAAGCTCCTGGGCAGAGTCAGAGAGTCCCAGGTACCACAGAACCTCTGTGGATTCCAGGCTATTAACTCTCACTCCCGGAGTTCCATCTGGTCAGTGATTCACGTCTCACTGTTAATGGCAATACGGCAGCAGGAGCAGGCAGTTTCCCTAGGTTGTTCTCCATCAATGAATGGGAATTTGAAGAGGGAGGAGGTGGAAGGGCAGCTGGTCAGTCTCCACTTGGTTTCAAGGATCCATCGCCCAGGCGGGGCCTTCTGGCTACCCCAGTATTACCTTAGAAACACTGAAACTGCCCTTACAAATTAATAAAGAGAGGTGCAAGGTGAGAACTGTGGCAAGGGCCTAGTTAAAAATAAAGAACGGGCCTGGCTAAAAATAATGATAATAATTAGCCACTTGTCCCCCTGTTTACTTCTCTATAATTGCCACTCTGGATCCACATCGCTGGTGGTCATAAAGATTCTTAGCTTTCTCCACAGATAATATCACCTTTTTGAAACCTAGGGGTAGTTTCTGAGATATCTCCCAGGTCTCACATTCCAGGGGAACAGCTGATCGCCCAGACCAGCAGCCTATACTGAAGAATTGATTCAACTGGTCTTGTGACCCCCACCCAAGAACCTGGTCAGCAAAGAAGACAATCTCTGTAACCCTATGGTTCTGCCAATTAGCAGATTCAATTGCTTGTGCCAAACTGTCTTTAAAAACCCTGTCTCCCAAAGCCTCAGAGAGGTGGATTTGAGAAAAGTCTCCTGTCTGCTCACTTAGTGCCATGTGGAATAAACTCTTTCTCTGCCATAAACTCTGTTGTCTCCCGTATTGGCTTCCTCTTGGGCAGCAACAGCAGCACACTAGGGGTCTAAGCTGCTGTAGCAGATTTTTGGGTAAATGGGAAGGAGATGATTGTCCAAGGACAATGTAAGCGAAAGGCAAATGCACAATTTATAAGGTTTTTCCCCATTTACTCTTGTTAAGGCCGTGTTTGGGAGCACTTTCGTAGGAGGAGACCAATCCCGATCCTTTCTACATGCTGCAATTCCAGGCAGTTTTTGATCTTCTCAGGGACTTGTCTTGGCCTTTTTAAGGATGTTTTCCTGTAGTGACAATATTACAAGGTAAACCTTAAGGTTGATTTGAGGAAACTGAGTCAGTAGTACAAACCAATCCACCATTCTGTCAGGAACCGGAAGCCTCCAGTCAGTTGTTTTGTTAATTTTATAGGTAATTTGCTTTCGTTTGTCTTATTTATGTAGCTCAAAACCATTATCCCAACATCAACCTGTTTGTGTAGTTGTCTGCTCTTACACAGTCACTGGTATATTCACACCACATTATAGCTTGGATAGTTTTGTGCCAAAAAGCGGGGTCCATTTGAACAACAACTGTATTAGGCTTAAATTCTTGTCTTTTAAAGTGAAGGAAAATAGGACAGCTTTAGATGGTTTCCCGTTTCTGGATCTCTAATTTACTATAGTGCTCTCCTGATGGCAGTTCAAGCCGACAAAAGAATATACTGTAGTGTAAAAAAAGTTGAATTACATTTTTCCCTCCCCCTCTTCAATTTAGGGACATTTTCAAAATTAGGCATCAAAATGCAAAAACACCATAAAACAAATTAACATGCAGAAATTACTACTTGCTCAAAGTCTGTACAATTTTAATTCTAAGCATTTCTAAAAACTCTTCTAAGATGGCATGTATTTTTTTGTGAAGAGAGGTGGAACGGATAATTTGAATTACAAAAAAGCCTTGATAACCCCCCACACATCAATTTACCTGTGAACAAAAAGATTCACACTGAGAAAATGGGACTTGGGACTATTTGATAAATTACTACAGACTACTTGAATATTCCATTAGCAAAATAATAGCTCATTATGGAACCTCAGAAGAATGTAGCATAATTACAATAGTACTATCCTCCCTAGGAGTTTGGGAGGAATGCAAATGTTAAAAATGATAGCTACTTAACCAATGTTAGAGAAAAATGCCTCAAAACAAACTGAGAGGTTATATAATTTCTGGAATTCAGTGAAAGTTTTGTAGTTTCTACCAGCTTTAATTAGTTGAATGTGTTTTTATCGAGTGAATGTTATCCACATTCTTGGACCCGTATAGACACACATATGCATACCTATGTGATAGCAATGATGGAATTGCCTTAGTCTCAGCTAAATTATTTGTAAACTGCACCTGTAAATTCAAATATATTATTTCAGAAGTGATGGCATGTTCACACTCTCAGTACTAAGTGAGAATATTTTGAGAAAGTGATTATTGCTTCTTAAAAGTAGAAGAGGTGCTAAAGTAGATCAGAAGAAGGGCATATGGAAGGAAGGAATGGAAGAGTCATAAAGGAGGAAAGAGAAGGAAAAATGAAATAATGAAAGGAAGTCTAGTGTCCAAATTACAAATATGGTGACTTCTATCTAAGAGCTGAAGTACAAAATAACAACAAAATTGCCCAAGTTCATGAACTAATGAATGTGTAGCAAATGTTCTATTCTTACCAAGCCAAATGACATATAAATGAATAAACAAAACTAATTTTTCTTTAACAATTTAGCTTCATTTTCAAGACATTAGATGTTAATCGTGACATTCAGTAATCCACCTGGGAAAAGCTAATCTGTGCTAATCAAGCCATTTAATCTCTTAAAGTTAAAAAGTTGCTTTAAGAAAATAAAAGGTATAATTATTAACTTAAGCCACAAGAGCACAAATCAGACTAAAAAGAAGACTGAATTCAATATATGGTTTCTACTCCTTTTGTAAAGCTGGCATATTTGCCTAAATTTAGAAAATTTGCAAAATATTTCTTAGAAAGAAGTTCTTGGTGGATGTTGTGTTTAATGAGTGGGGATATTCATGCCTAAACCACACTGCTGTGTTTAAAGTTTAATGTCACTTTGAAAATGAAGTTTGCAATGCCCAAAACTTCCCCTGAGATATATACCTATCCAGGCTCCATCTTTGTGTAAAGATCACCAGAGACAAAGCCAACTTGCAGAATGATTAAGGAAAAACATCTACATATATTCAAAACAACAATACAGAACAATTGTGCTTATCAGCATGTCTATGGTAGTTACTCAAATATCTTAACTAATAGGGTAAACACCGGACCTTATCTGGTTTATTCACCGCCACACTGTCAAAGTTAGATCTTGGTAAATAGAAAATAAATATTTGCTGAATTAATATAATAAAGAATACATGGAATGACATGTTGCAGTAAGACTGTATGCATATTTTTTCAATATATAGCCACCTTCCCATTGTTTTTTGGCAATCAGTGGCATGGATAGTCTAAATTCATGACTAAATTTGAAAGGTTTATACCTTTAGGGACAAATTAACTTTTTAAATGATGATTCTCTTGGACAAAATTAAAATATCCTTTTCAATACGCATAGGCAGTCTTATGGGAACTAGTGACTAAGAATTAAAGAAATAAGATTTCTTTGAATAACCTATAAACAGAAAACCAAACATGACTTATTTAGCATTCATCTGTGATAACAGTCGAAGATTCAAGAAGCAACTTTTTGTAATATGTAGTAATTTCCCCAAAATATGTTTTTTTCTTAACATTGCTTGGTTGGAAATCATTCTAGAAGGATGAGTTTCCAGTTCTGGGTAATATGGAGTAAGCACTTCTCATCTTTCCAGCTGAAAAAGCAATGGTAGAACTTGGGCAGAATGTATGGAATAGTTATTTGTGGACTCTGTAAAATAAATAGGAACAAGAAGATTGGAGGAGATAAAGATCAGAATTCCATAACTCACTAAGCAAGCAGTGAATTTTTCTTTTTCTTTTTTTTTCCTTCCTTGTGATATCCTTTGTCTTGGACTTAACATAGCCAGAAACCTGAGTGAGTGCTATGGCAGACACAAAGAAATCTCCAGGAGAAGCCTGGCTTGCAGAGCCCCAAATGAGAATTTATCACTCCCCGAAATAGTGAGATGTCCAGACTCCTTCCCTTTTCTTTCTGTGCTAGCCTCTCCACCAGGGTGGGAAATGTGTGGCCTTCTGGATCCCTGAGTGTGGCCTTTTGATTGAATCCAAATTTTCTAGAACAAATCCTTTTAATAAAGGGATTGTTCTGTGAAGTTTGGATTTGGTCGAGGGGCCACACTTGGGGATTTGGAGGGCCACATGTGGCCTTGAAGCTGTAGGTTCCTCACCCGTGCAAGGCAAACTAATGCTAAAAAAAGAGGAAGACTTTCTCTGTGTTTCCAACAGCTGTAATTCCAAGAGGGCTGGGCTAATCCCCATCACTTGTCTTCTCTCTTTATTCTCTGGCTGCTTGGTACAGTCTGCAGGCAGAATGTTCTCTAAGCAATCTTTTTCCAAATTTGGGGAGTTGTCAGTTATGATTCCTCCAAATATATTTTTAGCCCCATACTCTTTTCTCCTCTCTTTTTGCCACTCTAATGATACAAATGTTAGACCTTTTGGTATTGCCCTACAGGTTCCTGATTGTTCTGTTGCTCTGTTCATTAGTAATTGTTTTCTTTTCTTCTTTTTCTTCTATTTTTTAAAAATTTTTAAAATTTTTTAAGAGATGGAGTCTCTCTCTGTCACCCAGGCTGGAGTGCAGTGGCACCATCATAGCTCACTGTAGCCTTGAACTCTTGGGTTTCAAGCCATCCTCAGTCCTCAGCCACCAGGATACCTAGGACTACAGGTGTGCTCCACCATGCCTGGCTTAATTGTTTTCTTTATGTATTTTTCTCCCTGTTGCACAAAGTGTATAATATCTACTCATCAATCTTTAAGTTTACTGACTTTTTCCTCTGCCAACTCCATTCTGTTATTGTACCACCTTACAAGATTTTTATTTTAGTTACTGTATTTTTCAGTTCTAAAATTTCCATTTAGATCTTCTTTATGTCTTCTGTCTCTTTGCTGAGATTCTCAAGCTTTCCATTTGTTTCAAGGGTGTTTCTGTCCTCCTTTGTATTGGAGAAGTCTTATAACTGCTTTAAGATTTCTGTCAGATAATTCCAACATCTATGCCATCTCAGTGGTGACTACTGTTGATTCTTGTATCCTAGGCAAGTTGATAATTTTTAGGCTCTCTGTATGTGATTAACTTCAAGTTATACGGTTGATATTTTAAGTATTATGTTGAGTCTCTGGGTCTTACCAAAATCCTATAGACAATGTTTATATTTTTGCTATAGTGGCAATCAATGTAATTGGGTCAGGTCATAAGTTATTACCAGAATTTTTTGGTCAATTTCATTTTCAAATCCTTTGCAGTATGAGTCCAATCTGTCCCACGTGTCCCACCTGCAGCCAGCCTGGGACTTGGGCAGTGGTCTATTCAGTTCTCGAAGTCTACACATTCTGTTGAGGCTCAGATCCATGCATGTGCAGCTCAAGGTGAGCACAGAAGTTCATATATAACTAAAAGAAGTTGCTTTCTCAAGCTCTTACCTCTTTGGAATCTCCCCAGGACTTTCTGGTTCCTTTGGGCTCTGTTTTTCTGTCTTCTGGCTATAAATCTGAGACCTAGTATTCCTACTTGGCTTCATACTTTCCTTGACTGTACCCACATCAGGAATAAGGGGAGAGAGTAGGGTAGGGAGAGGTGGGCAGGGGCAGTAACACCATATAGCTCTAATATTATGTGGGGGCTGAGGCACTAGAGAACAGAGCAAAGGAAAATAAATGGATTTCCACACTTTCTCTGAGCATTGGGCGATCCTTTTAGCACTTCTTGAGCCAGAACCAGAGGGTTTCTCCTGGATTTCTGTATGTGCCAATGGTCCCTCTAGTTCTCAGGCCACCATAAATTCAGGCAATGGAATTCCAGAGCAGTAAATAATAGATGAACTGAATTCTGTTCTTCTGATTCAGTCCACCTGCCTCTATTTTCAATTCAGAGTCCTCAAATAGCTACATCAAGCACATTCTTTCCAGGTACATCATTTTATGGCTGCATTCAGTGAGAGAGATGATGAAGTGGAGTGTGCTCTACCCATCTTAGCCAGAAATAAATCTCTCTCTCTCTCTCTTTCTCTCTAATTTCCTGTGTATCCATCTATACATATATGGGACTGGCTTAGATTTTTGATCAACATTGTATTTTGGAAGTCTTATTAACTGTTTAGGTTAAAACTTCTTAATCCTAAAGCTAGTTTCAGGATTTTTTTAGTATAAGATATTAAAATTATAATGAGATAGTTTAGGAGATAAAGTCAGTCAAATATTATGCATAAATGTTCAGTTATATTTTTGTCATCTTGCTATGGAGATAAAGATTTAGACCCATGGTGAGTTTCATTATTCCGAATGGATCTGTTTTAAGGAACAGAGCAAACTGAACCATCTACGCACTGTGTGCTTAAATCCCTTTGATCGTGTGTATGCTAAGGGGCAATCATTCTAGGCTGAATTTAGAAATACTGCTTTATAAAGCAGTCCAGTCTGATTGCTATGAAATTCTTCTTGAAATTGAGACAAAATTCATTTTTTTTCCTGCATTTTCAACTCAGTTTCCCCTTTCCTACCTCTTTGGATCTTAAAGAAGGCTTTAAAAAATTTATTTAATTTTATTTCCCAAACAGGAAAGCCCTTTAAATATTTGAAGACAGTTTAGCTTTCTCCACCTAAACATTCCTGGTTTCTCTGAAAGATTTTCCTATAACAGTCTATGACCATATTTCTCTGGGTGGTCTGCAGGCCATCTGTTGCAGAATATCCTGAGGTTCCTATTAAAAAATGCCGATCTTTAGGTTTCACCTCAGATGTACTGAATCAGACTGTTGGATTGGAGAATTGTTGCTCTGTGCTGTTGGAGTTGGGCCCCAGCTGGGCTCAGTGTCAACCTGCACTGTACTCCTTTTAACTGAGTTTTCTCTGCCCATCAAGTGAATACCAGTGGGGAACTCACCCTTAGCATCTCAAAAGTACTGTACTTTAAAAATGTTTCCAGAAATTGGCAAGGGCATATGCCTTGGGATTCTTGTATTCTCTGATGGATAATACAATTTGTAGAAAGCAATGCGGTGAGAGCCAGGATCTCTGAGAGTCTAAGATGTTGAAGTTGCCAGTGTAAGGGGCCATTTATGGGTCAAAAGGACTAATTAGGGAGAAAGAGAGCTAGAGATGTGGAGCCTGGTAACGTGATTTTTGTTGTTACATTCCATGTGGGCTCACACGCTAAGTGGGTGGAGTCTATTTCTCCAAAGGAGAGAGTCAGGAAAAGTTTAGCTCAAATTATTTCTTTGGGTCCTGATGGAAATCTTTTTGTGCACATTTTGATCTTCAACCACAAAGAAGTGGCAGCTCTTTGGAAGATGGAATTTTCAGCCCAGTTTCCCATTAGATTTAACTACACGTTAAAAAACAAAATACCAGTGACTAGGCTCCATGTCTTGAGATTCTGATTTAGGAGATCTGGAATAAGGCCCAGAAACCCATTTTGTCTAACCTCTCCAGGTGATTTGAATATGAATCTAAGGCTGAGAACTGCTCCCTCAAATAATTAACATAGATCTCCCTTTTGCCATTCGTTGTCGAAAGTGATGTGGACACCTCCAGCTAATTGATAACAGAATCATAAAAAACCTAGTAACTTATTTGGGAATAAAACTCCTCTTGCTTAATCCACTGCTTTTGAAAAAAGAAATCCAGTTTGAATCTCTAGAGAGAGATATGTTTGAATTAATTGGGCATAATCTCTTTGCAGCAGGGAATAAATAAAAGGAAATAAGTTAAGTCCAGAAAGAAAAATCCTTCACTTCACTTTAGAGTCAGTAGGATACAATGAAAATCAGTCATTTATTTTTAAAAAATAATTTTGTTTCACTAACCTGTTTTATAGTTAGCCCCCTTTCCCTACTATTCAGGCCATGAGAGTTAAGGAAACTGCAAGCAGTGAATGTTTTTGGAGATATAAGCTAAGCTGTATCCTAGAACATTTCAAAAACAAGTAGTTATTATTCATTCTGCCCCGAGAAGCCTATATGTAATTGGGATTGTGGGCCCAATCTCTTTAGCTTAAAATACAACTCACATGTTTTTCTTATTTTTCACTCGCTGCATATTCATAGATAGCGGTTTTTCCCTCTTCTGAAAACAATACACTTTAGCAAAACCACATTATAACCAGTCTTGACCTTCTTTTTTCTTTCTTTTTTTTGCTTGCAAGATTCAACTTTCACAGCTGTTGTGTTTTATGGGCCAAATCATAGCCAAAGAGAGGTTTTGTAGTTTCTGAAATTTTCCCTTCTTTCCAGAAAGTAACAAGAAATCTTGGAATGACTGAGCCACTGCCAGCCAGGGACAGATCTTGCAAGCCCTGCCTCCCCTCCCATCTCTCAGAAACTCAGCTGATTGAAGGAAGCCACCTGTTCTTAGGCACCGACTTTCCCTGTAATCAAGAAATAACAACCACATAGAAGAGAAGAACCTCTTTGTTGGTTCTGGTGCGTGTCCTGGAATTTGTGGTGCAACCAAACATGAGTGAACTTCAGCTGAAATGAATGCCAAGAACAGAGGAGGCACGTTAATGGCCAGCTTTCATTTTTCTGTTGTTCCTACCATCTGTATGTCTATTGATATTTCAGTTACTGTTTCATGTTATGTAGTTATATAAAGAAAGAGTTTTTTCTCCCTCTTTGGAGTTTCAGCTTCTTATTGTCATGAAAATCTTTTAAAGAAAGATGTTCCAGTAGCAACAGGGACTTGTAGAAAGGGTTTTAGTGAAGAGTTACCAATGTGGGCAATAGCACATGACCTAGGCTTGGCTAATTATTAATACATGTGTCGGCCTGGGAATTTTAATCTGGAGCCAGTGATGGAGAGAGAGAGAGAGAGAGAGAGAGAGAGAGAGAGAGAGAGAGAGAGAGAGAGATATTAATTTAAGATGGATTTATAGCTTTGAAGGTGTCCAGTGAGGGTGTGGTGTCCAGCAGCATCAGTGGTCTATCACAGCAGAAGTGACACCTTGGCTGGATATTTCTGTTAAAAGGCACTTGTTTTGCTTTTTGCTTCTCATCTCTAGCAAATTCCCTTACTTTCAGTCTGTTTCCTGAGTCTGATTTTCCATCCTCCTGCAGATTCTATGAGCCCTATTATCTTTCCAATAAATACTTTTCAATTTGGATTAGCCAGAGTTACCTGCTGTTGCTTGCACCCAAGCATCCTGCCATACAGAGAAGATGAGAGTGGTACAATCATTAGCACAGGAGATGATAATTTTAATTCCAAGTCTAGCATATATTCCTTGTGAAACTCTCTGCAGTTTGACAATGCATGCGAAATTGTAATCCAGAGCACAAACACAGGATTGGAGGTAAGTATTAGAAAATTCAACTATAGAATACTATAGAAAATTGAGAGGTTGAGAGGGGTTATTGAATTCTGAGAGTTTGAACATACTTTTCTAGAGCTCCTTAAAATTAAATAAATGCTCGTTTTTCTAAAATAAGGTGACTGCAATCCTACTCGGATGCAGGGGCTTCTATTTGCAATCTTCGTGCATAATGCGTGTTAGAGGCTCTCGGCGATGAAGTTTCATGTGAGAAATATTGCTGTGTCTTCGTGTTTTAATACTGGGTTGGAAGTCTTAGCTTCTGAGGATTTGAATCTGGGTCAGGTATTCTCTACCATTGCGGGACTGAGGGAAACAAGCAATAGCCACTCTATCTTTGGAATGTTCCGGCCCCCTTATCAATCACTTAGGTGACCTAGTTACAAAGGATTCTTCTCTGGGACACCCGGACTTTGAGGAACCCCAAAGGAAAGAAAATAAAAGCATCTCAGCAGGCTTTATTGTCGTGTGAGAGCTGGAGCAAGTGAATGGGGGGGTCTTAAGCAGTCCTCTGGTTAGACGGAGCTAGTTAAATAAGAACAGTTGGGGAAGCCCCTGGGAGTAAAGCCATTCTCTCTATAGTTTTCCTTTGTAAAGGATAAAGATAGGGTTGAGTGAACCCAGAAGCTTTTTCCTGTCAGGAGGGAATTAGAACAAAGATTTCCTTTAAAGATAGTGTGCTTAGTACTGTCTAGTGACAGATGAATCTCAAAAGACTCCGTTGTGACGAAGCCCCGATGTGTAGATTCTCAGAGGAAGCGCAGAGTAACTTCTCTAAACTTTTCTCCACTGGTTCTTTGTTTCCCTAACACCTGATTTCCTGTTTTTGGCTCTGTTCCTTTATTCTAATCGCTTCTGGCCCTTTACCTACAAGTATTCTTATGAAAAAAAAAATCCAAGTTTTCCCCTTTCTGAAGAGAAATATAGTGCCAGTTGTTGAATGGCCGTCATTTCACGACAGAGTGGCACTGTGTTGAAATGGTCAAAAGAGCTGAAGTTCTTATTAAATATAATGGTTAGCGTTAGAATTTCTGCTTGATTGAACTTTCTAAATTTGTTTTTCCAAGATAGTAATATTTATTTACATTACAGATATTCTGGGGTGAGTAAAGAATAAGGGTTAGTAAGCCATTTAAAACATTCATTGCTCTAAAAATGGTAAATGTGATGAAAATCTTTCTGAATACTCAAAAGAAAGAAATTTCTTTACTTCTCTACACGTGTTTCACCGATTCCAGCTTTTCCTCAGCGCCCGACTGCGCAGCTCCGTGCAGCAGGATATGCACGCAAGCCGTATCCTTGCCGCCTGTTCTGCTTCCCTGCCCATGTTGTTATTTTGTTGACTTCTTTTCTTTGTTTTGCTTTTGAGAAAGGGTCTCACTCTATTGCCGGGGCTACAGTGCAGTGGCATCATCGTAGCTCACTGCAACCTCCAATTCCTGGGTTCAAGCAGTCCTCCCACTTCAGCCTCGCCAGTAGCTGGGATTACAGGTGCACACCACCATGCCCAGCTAATTTTTCTACTTTTTGTAGAGATGGGAGTCTCGCTTTTGCCCAGACTGGTCTCATAATCCTGGCCTCAATCGATCCTCCCACCTTGGCCTCTCAAAGTGCTGGGGTTACAGGTGTGAACCACTGCGCCCCGCCTTGACTTCTTGACATGACTCATGTTTGAGATGAAATTTTACTCTGTCAAAATACATTTTTATTATTTTATCTTCTAATGGACTACTCTGGAGGATTATATATATATGATAAGCTGCATAAATATATACATATATTATTTATATATATATATATATTTGAGAAAATTCCTGAAAAAAACGTTTGACTAAGGTGGCCTGATTCCGTAAAAACAGAGGCATATATAGTCTTCATTTTCAGCATTTTGATTATTCTGCATTTCTATCATTATTCATATTTCTCAAAATGTGTCTCCAAATATCTAGAGAGTGAAAATTAAGAAATGTTTTCCCAGACATACCCCCAGGACTACTGTCTGCGGTTGTGCAGCTGTGCATTGCACAGATTTAAGGGAGGCCATTGTCACTGTAGGCAATTAGGCTGCCTTAAAGCGTCCTATCTTTATAAATTTTCTCCCCTTCCTTAAGACAGCACTTACGGAACAATATAAATGACCGAGATATCTGTTAGATCACTGAGCCAAACGTAAGCAATGTCAACTTTGTCAATTGTTCCATGATTTTGTAGGAGTTGGTTCCTATCTATTAATATTTCCAGAGATTCCTCTCTATTCATGTATGCTGCATACAGTAGTCTCCCCTCAATCCTCAAGGGATACGTTCCTAGACTCCCAGTGAGTGCCTGAAACTACAAATACTACCAAGCCCTATATATGCTATGTTTTTTTATTTTTCTTATTAAGTCGAGAGCTTTCACTTTTTCATTTAATAGAAGCACTTTACAGCTTCTCTTTGGCATATCCCAATTGCCAGCATCACTACTCTTGCACTTTGGGGTCATCATTAAGTAAAATAAGGGTGACTTGAACACTAGCACTGTTGACACTGTTACAGTCAATCTGATGACCGACGGGGCTACTAAGTGACTAACAGGCAGGTAGCATCTACAGTGTGGATATGCTGGATAGAGCAATGATTCCTGTCCCAAGCGAGGTGGAGATTTCATCATGTCCAATTGAAAACACGAATTGATTATTTCTAGAATTTTTCATTTAATATTTTTGGACCATGATTGACCATAGGTAACTAAAACCCTGGAAAGTGAAACCACAGATAAGGAGGGACTACTGTACATTAATTGAATTTCTATTGTGTGCCAGACAGCTAAGTGATAGTTACACGATGCCTTCTATACTCTAGTCATGCCTCAGTCATGCCTGCAAAACCTGAGTTTACTTTATTATATTTCTGGATCTTTGCACATAGTCTGTTTTTGCCTTTAAAAATGTTATAATTTATAAGTGGTAAAATCCATCCCTTTTAGAGTACAGTTTTAGGATTTTTGACAAACACATATAGGCTGATAAACACCACCATAATCAAAATACAGAACTGTTCCATTATACCTCAAATTTCCTTTGTGCTCACTTAGAGTCAATGTCTCCTCCTACCCTATAGAAACCACTGATTTGTTTTCTCCTCCTATGCTTTTGTGTTTTCTAGTACATGCTATATAAATATAATCATACATTATCAGTGCATTGGGGCTATCTTCCTCCACTTAGCATAATGCATTTTATATTCATTCATCTTATCGTGTGTATCAATTGTTGATTCCTTTTTATTGCTGGATAGTATTCCACTGTGAAGATGTATCACAGATTGTTTATCTGTTCACCCACAGAGGGATATTTGGGTGTTTTTCAGTTTTTGGAGATTATGAATAAATCTGCTATAGAAGTTGATGAAAAGGTTTTTGTGTAAGCATACTTTTTCATTTTACTGAATAAAATACCTAGGAGTGGGATCATTTTGTTAAGTAGATGTTTGTAAGAAATTAATAAATTATTTGTCAAATTAGCTATACCATTTTGCATTCCCACCAGCAATGTATGGAAAATCTAGTTGCTCAATATCCTTGCCAGTACTTGGAAGTTTAGTTGTTTGTTTTTATTTGTCTATTCTTTATGTGAGCCATTCCAATAGTTACGTAGCGGTGTCTGATGGGGGTCTTAATTTGCATTTTATTAATGGCTAATGATATTCACACACAATTTTATTAGTGTATTTGTCTATATTCTTTTCTGATTTCCTTCTTAGACTCTCTCTCCTCACATGGACTTTGACCACAGGGCAAAGTCACCTTCTCTAGAGCACCTTCTGGACTGCCCCAGCCAGAGATAAGATCTTCCTCTTGGGTGTTCGAATAGGAGTAGGAAGTTGCCTTTGTTGGTATATTTCTCACTTGTTGATATAATAGTTGCCTCTTTCCTCTATAAAATGGTGACTCCTGGTGAACAGGAATGCTGTTCTATTTATGTTTGTATCCTGAGTGCCTATTTCAAAGCCTGGTGCTTAGCTTGTATTGACTGATTTGTGATTAAATATACACATTCAGATAATTTAGTTTCCTCATGTGTCCTACATTAGGGTTAGATCATACATAATTATAGTGATTCTGTCTGTCTAGATGCTATATGATTCTACCACTTAGTCTGGCTGTAGAGAACAGGTCTACTAAATGTGCTGAGGGTACAGAGCGGGGTAAATACAGACATACATGGCAGTGATGCTATAATAATCAACTATAGTAGTAATAACATGTACTGAGTACATAATAGGTGGCAGGAATTGTGCTAATTCAAGGATTTAATACACTATTTGATTTGTTTCTCATAACAACCTTATGACACAGATATTATTAACTGATATCCTCATTTTACAAATCAGGAAATGGAATATCAAAGAGGTTTAAGTAATTCGTCTGAAGCCACCTAGCAGTTAAGTTGCAGAGCCGGAATATGAACTCTGTCTGCTACTCTCTGCTATTCCTTAGGGGAGAGCATATACCCTACCCTAAACTGTGCACTGTTCTGGATCCATTGCACCCTTTGTATCCTTGTCCATATGTTCTAATAGTCATAGTTGAAAGTTCCACGAAATAAAATCTCCTGCCTTTGAATTAAACTAAATAAGAAGCTGGTATTTTGTAAATAACCTCCTTAAATAGATACCAAGGGAAAACATGGAAATAATAGATGGAATTTAATGAGCTGTTTGGATGTCTGAGGTGCTTTATCATAGTTGCAAATACAGTACCTTCCTTTGAGAAATCAAAATGCCCTCTTCTATGTGGATGAACGAGGAGATGCTGGTCCTTCCGACCAGTGTGCAGCAGTTCAGTACTCTACTCTTTGGGGATGTGGAATTTCCATTTCTTCCGTTACTCCTGTCCCTCAGCTTAGGATCCTGTTGCTTCCTTTAATTGCTTCTGCTTTATTCGGTAGTACCTGACAGTTTATTAAGGCAGAAAGAAACTGTGGTGATTTGTCATTAAACTTCCACTGTAATTACATTTCTACACATGTAGGCTCTTGTCAGCCTTACAATTCAGCTCAATATTGCATACATTAATGTTATTAGGATATTAACAACTATCGGATGCTAGGCAGAGCAATCTGTTTTTTCATTAAGCAATAAGAAACATTAAGGGAGGTGCTATTGAGGATATTGATAAGTGAGCAAAACTCTGGGGCACGGAAAGGGGCTCCGTGTTGAAGCTGAATGCTGCGCCTCCACCTCCCAGTTTCGGAGACAGGCGATCAGTCACCCCAGTTTCCTGGAAGTGTCTCACCATGACAGGACCTTACAGGTTTAGAGTGCAGGGTGGGGAGGAAATAGTTTAATGCATTGGAAAAACTTAAAAAGACTTATCGTAATGTCCTTCGTGGGATAAATTCCTGAGGTAAGGGGGATGCCCTTCTATCACTCTTGGGGTCAGGTGAGCAACAAGCTTGCGTCCTGTTCTCACCTTTGACTCTCTCTCAGGCTCACAGACCACTCACTCTTTTCTGTTCCACTGCAAAGGAGGCACAGCGATGACCCTTTCCCCAGTGTTAGTCAACACACAGGGTCTAACCATACTGAGATGTGGTCTGGCCAGATCTGAAGCCTTGTCTTAGGGAACTATACGGTAATGAAGATTTTGGCAGTGATTTCTTTAAATTCGCATGATGGTGGATGGAAAGGATGAGGTCGCAGGTGGTAGGATAACAAATATCTACATCAAATTCTTACAAGCAAAATAGAGGATATTAGTCCCCCCCTTATTCATGGGGAATACATTCCAATACCCCCTGTGGATGCCTGATACCACAGATAGTACCAAACCCTATATACACTATGTTTTCTCTTATACTGTAATAATTTGTGCTGTTTTTAAGATACAAGTCCTCACTGTGTTGCCCAGGTTGTACTCCAACTCCTGACCTCAAGCAATCCTCCCACCTCGGCCTCCTGAGTAGCTGGGACTACAGGCACACACCACTGCACCTGGCTGTAATAAAGTTTATGTGAATGTGTTCTCTCTCTCAAAATATCTTATTGTATTGAACTCTTCCTTCTTCTTGTGATGACATGAGATGACAAATTACCTACATGATGAGATGAAGTGAGGTGAGTGACATAGGCATTTTGGTGTTGCATTAGGCTACTATTGACTTGAAACACAAGCACTGAGATAATTGGACAGTCGATCTGATCACAGAGAGGGCTCCGAAGTGACTCACGAGCAGGGAGCTTCTACAGCATGGATCTGCTGGACAAAGGGATGATTCATATCCCAAGTGAGACAAAGAGGAGCAATTGGGAGATTTCATAATGCTGCTCTGAAGAGCATGCAATTAAAAACTTATGAACCTTTTCTTTCTAGAATTTTCCATTTAATACATTCAATATTTTTGGACCTTGGTTGAATGTAGGTAACTGAAACCTCAGAAAACAAAACTGCAGATGAGGGGGGACTATTGTACTCTTGTTAAGTATTCAGAAAGGGGGGGGCACTGGTGAATTGTTTGAACTTTAGAAGGAAAATGTTCTACTACTCTTTGAAACTATTTTTATTATTACCTATATTATGGCCCAGAGGCAACAGCAGGTGTATAAACATGGAAATATTTGGAATATAATGCTATTCAAAAGGAAATGTAAAAAATATTTCTGGAAAGTAACAAAGCAAAATGAAACCACGAGAAATTGTTTCTAAGTTATGTGAAGTGTCATATTTTGATGAGATGGCTTAGAAAGCAAATGATGTTAGTTACTGCTTGAGCAAGACTTACGTATTCTAACAATATTCGTTTGATTATCAGGCTTCTTTCAGAATGTGTTGACACATTGCATATTGGATTTTGGATAGCCTTATACATTTCTCCTGAATTAGCAATGCCTATTAACTTTTGCTAGTAGTTAAATACCTATTAACTTGTAGTAGTTAAAAGTAGTCTTCTGTATCTGTTGTAAGATAAAGAGCAGAAATTTACCTTAAGTCGTGTATTTCACGTGGTGGATTGGAAGCACCCACATCGCTCCCTCTCCCCACTTCATGTGTTCCCTTTACCTTCTCAAAGGAGAGTTGCTGTTTGGATGGAGTTCAGCATAGCCATATATTTCTTTGGACTCATTTTATATTGTCACTTTATCGTGATGGAATTTTCTTTCTTTTTTTTTAAACACACATAGGGATGTTGAAATTCTTCCCAGCAACACTTTCTAAAACATGGACGATAACAGAACCCGAATTTGAAGAAAGTTCTCTCTTCCCTACAGAACCATTTCCAACTCTCCTCACATTGTCTCTGCTCATCCACCACACCCAGGAATGGCTACTTTGGCCAGATTTCAAAACACAGATTAGGCCCATTTTGTATTGGGGGCTTAAATCTGTCACAAAGTGATACATGTGGATGAAGCACTATCATTCTTGCTTCTTGCTTCCAGGTGGTAAGTTGACATGCTGGCTCCACTCTCTTCTCTCTTAGTCTCTCACATTGTAAAAGGAAGCAACAGGGTTGGTCTGCCCCTTTGGGGGATGATGAGTGATCCTGATCTCACATGATTGCTTTCACACACTGAATTTCTCATTGATTTGGGCTCAGCAGATTGCTAGAAGTGAAATGAGAACTTAAAAGGCCACAAAAAAGGCATCTTTTTCTCTATAAGTGAAGCATTCCTACCGACATTTATTACAGGGTTTATTTGGGAGTTATGAACAGTTGAATAATTATAATAATGTGGCAATTGGACTTCTGATTTGCACTCTCGTGTATATAGCTCCCGCTGAAATCTCATAAGATAGGAATGATGGGACCACTCCAGGTTTGGGGCCTTCCTCAATCTCATGCTGTAACTCAATATAATAAAGAGCCTCACTTTGATTCCTAAAATTTTTATTATCATCTGTTTTTCAGTAGATTAAGAATATTTATTCACTTTCAGACCTCTATAAAGATGATAGACACATACAACCCTGTTCTAAATTTGGCCATTGGGGAACTATAAGAAGAGCTGTATTAATTAATGTTATTTGCATTTTGTTTTTTGAAGTATAATGCATGTATTTTTTCCAACTACAGTGTAAACACCTTGAAGAGAAAAATGACATATCATTCATATTTGCTGGATCCTAACACAATGCCTAGCACATGGTTAGTACTCAATAAATGTTTACTGAGTAGAATTGATGACAGTGCATTAATGTTAATAGTCGAAATGGCTAATTTTCTACTTATAATTTTGTAATATTTCTTTCTTATTTTCCATATTTCACAAAAATAGTATTAGGAGTTATTTATAAGTCTTACTTTTGACCTTTCCAGATGAATTAAAAATAAGTATAGATCATCGATGCATTTGATTTAGAAATTATAATTATATTGTCATTGACAGAAAGCTTGGAAATAGCAAAACATTGCTCTTAGAGTTTATTTTCTACATAGACTGTCAGTCTGCTCGTCCTTTCTGTCAACAACATCAGTGACCTTGAGTGAATAAATACATAATTAAATTTGTTGAATTAAAGAACTATGTAATAGTTTTACTGTGTTTACAATTTTAGAGAGGCTCAATTGGCTTAGGAATATACTCAGAAAATCCCTTTGGGGTGTTTTGTTTAAAGAACATAAGGGAAGGGGTTATTATTATCTTTTTCTTTCCTGTACATTGTCTATCTTCTAAGAGTTTCTAAAATTCTCCATTGCGATTGGACGGTAGAAGGCAAGTGTGGGATTTTGTTTTGTTTTGTTTTTTTATTTGTTTTAAATTCTGGTGAGATTAGACACATGACCAATGGAAGTGTATTCATAGAGGACAGTTATCTCCAATATTAAAAATTTTATAAAGAGCTTGCCAGTGTGAAATTTTATATTAGAAAAACCTGTAGCAAGAAAAGCAGTTCTGTTCCAGACCACGCATGACCCTCTCAAGTAAGACTGATGTAGCAAAAAGGATAAAGCACAACTGAATAATATTTGATTTGGCAAATTGCACGTTTAGATTCCTTTCTCTACTATTAATAGAATGACATAGATGAAGTTCTGAAATTGTGTCCTTTGAATACTGAAAATTATGTATTTTTGTGACATCCATTCAAATCTTAGGGCATAACTGCCTATTACCCCGTAATAGAAGTCCTCAAGAACTTATTGGTGGCAGAATTTTAGGAAGTAATGTTGCTCTTTTTAGAATGTCATGAAATATATTTTGTCAAGATTTCACTATGCTATATACAATGGCAACCATCACAATTTATCTGCAAGGCAGTAGAGGAGCCAGTAAACCCTGAGCCTTATTTTCAAAAATATGGCTTTGTGAGTAGGAGCTCAAATCTGGATTCAGAGGAGAGTTCAAATTCCAACTTTACTATTAGTATTTACTAAAGGGTGTGCTTAGGAAAGTGGCACATGCTCTCTTCAGCAGATATGGCCAGCTGTTCTCCAAAGAATTTGTGTTCCCATCCATAGTGTGGAGAGGTTGCTGGGCAGAAGCTTCCAGGTCATGGATTTAATTCCCTAATCCCCTTTGTCTCTATAATGAAGCCGTGTGACCAGCTCTTAATAATGGAAATGAACAAGAATAAAGTATGTTATTTCTAGGCTCACATGATTAAGAAGTAGATATGCCTCCTATCCTCTCTCTTCCTCTTCCACAGTGACCTTGGAACCCACGTGTTGAAGGTAGTGCAGATACAACAGTAAGGAGCTCAAATCCTGAATCATTGCATGGCCATGTCTACTCAGTGCTCTCATTGGACTGCTGTGTGTAAGAGAAATAAATAAATTTCTATTGTTTTAGCCACTAAGACTTCAGGGTTTATCTGTTCTAGCAGCTTATGGTGCCTTAACCATTGTAGTCATTAAACTTCAGTTCTTCTTATTGAGAAAATGAGGATAAAAGTATTTACACTTTCTATATACAATGATGATCAGAGTTCCATATGAGCTAACGCATATAGAGCATGAAAAACAGAAAGCTCTCAAAAAATGTTAGCTATTAATGTTGTGAAGGGGTACTGTTTTTATATGATCTCATAAATTTTACACTAACGTTTCCTAGAGGAAGAGAAGTAGTAGACATCAATGAATTAAGGATAAATACATGTGGAAAATAATTAACACTGCAAATATAGTCAAGGATGTTACTTCTTTCCCTGTGGTTTGGGAGAAGGTTTCCATTATTTGAATTTGCTGAATGCAGTATGCCATGGGAAATATTATCCTGAAATTAGGTTGAGCAACCAGTGTAGCTTTGCTTCATCCATAAAAATAGGGGATCAGAGTGTGATACCTCTGTCTGTGCATCATTCCAGCTTCCCTTCACTTCTCTTGTTTTAGAAAGATTCATTTTCGAGAATCTGTTATCTCCAGTGTTACGTTGGTTGATTTTACTTGCTCTTCTTAAACAGAGAAGATGTGACATGCTTTGGTAAAACTCCTAGGGAATAGAGGTGCACAATCAGTCATGAGCTTCAGCCGCAGGTACTGCAAAGCATGACGCATGAGGTGTTATGAAGGGAGACGAGTAGACTAGTGACAGAAATGCTGTCGCCAATGCAACCAGTCATGTGAGGACTTCCTAAGAAATGAGAACACTGCTCTCAAATTTGTGCAAAATTGCAAACATTGCAATTTATTCCTGTGCCACAGTCACAAGACCTCTGAATTTCACTAATCATAGAGTCCTTGATATATATATCATAAGCATCCCTGATGCCTAGAAGAGAAGGGATGATTTTTCCTCACAAAAACAGGCTACTATTCAAGTGGTATTGCTGTCTTCAAACTCCATTCCACAAGGAGTATCTGTACTTTAGCTTATAAAGTACATCAATGTGTTATTTTTATAGAGCCTTTTCCAGATTCATGCATATATTGGCTGTTGTTATTTAGATCATTCATTTTTATTTAACATGGTATGATACTAAGATTATTATATACTAAGTAGTTGGGATGATGAAATTGATATAAACAAATAGAGTTAAAAACTAATTTAGAAATATTATTCAGACTTTCTCTCCCTTCTTTTTATTTTACCCAAGACAGAAATGTTTTTGGAGAAAACAACAGAAGGTAAGATATCCATTCTATGGAATAACAAAATATAAATGTACTCATTCTATGAGCCCTCAACTAGCCTTATGTCCAGGACTAAGTAGTAATTTAATAAAATTTTGCTAAATCAAAGTGTTTTTATTCGGAGTTCAAATAGGTTTGCAGTGTGAGAAGACTGGATTCAAGTCATTAAAACTGTGAGCATTACATCCCACTAATGTGCTGCATGTTTATTAGTAGAGGAGCTTCTACCGACTGAATACTTCATCATGTGAGGGCGTTGCTATCTGAGCTGCTCAGTTTCTGTCAGTCAATGTCTGGGTGAAGAACGGAGGGCCTCAGGCAAGACCAAGGGCCCTTGATCCAAATGGTCATTAACTGACAAGCACATCCGACCTGGAGGATATCAGCACTGCGGAGGTCTCAAGAAAACCAAGAAAATCTGTGTAATGAAGTTCCTTATATTTGAAGATTCAATTTGTTTTCGTATTTTTCCCTTGTAGAGTTTTATTCTTATTCTAGCAAATGGCCAATGGGAAACAACACATAACTTTCTACACCAGGACATATACACATATATATATAATACTTAGATATATTAATATCATATATAAGTATGTTAAAGACATATTAAAGACATATATAGTACAAAATATTTTAAAATATATTAAAAATTAGAGATCTTTTTAAATACAAAAGATATTAAAGATTTTATAAATATATATATAGAGAGAAATTATTAAATAGTCCATGATATTTTAAGTGTTCTTACAATTTCTTTATGGCATTTAGTTGATCAAAATATCTTTTACATTTAACTTAGAAAAGCAACATCAAAAGGTATGATGTAGCAGAGGTTCTAAAAGGAACCTAAAGTCCTGAAGGCTATTCTTGATTTTTGTAATTTACTACTTCTGCTACCCTGAACAAGTTACTTATTCTCTTTGGTCTTCAGTTTTCTTTATTGGTAAAATGAAAAGGATAATTTTTGATTGTGTCTCAATAGGGTTCTGAAGATTTAATGAAATATAAAATGAAGACATTTATTTTATTAGATAATTTACCATATATTTCTATATCACATTAAATAAGTTCAGTAAAAAGGAATCTTAGTTTTATCAATCAGTATTATTTTTACTGATTTTATCAGCCAATTAAAATGTCTATGCATCCCATGCCCATCAGTTACGTCTTCCCATAAATACAGTATTCAAATTTTGTTATCATCATGACTTCTTTGAAAATAGTCACAAATTCTTTTTCTTGATAAACTACGTAAGTATTATTGTAACAAAAATGCATATTATTTATATACCATTCCCAAATTTATTGGGTATTTAATAGAGTTTAATGCAGTTCTTTGAAGAATTTTTATTTCTTCAGAAAACTGGGGAAACTTCAGAGAACATCATGTTGGTGATAAATTACTGATTTTTCTCTTCCATGAGGAGAGAAATGGATATGTAAATAGTTTGAAGAACACCCCTTCCTTTGGATAGTCTTCACCTTTCTGCCTGTTCTGCTCTGACTGTTCTAAGCACTTAGGCACGTTCTTGACATCAACTCTAGTTTTCTCTCTGGGCAGTTACAGTAAGATTTTATCATGATATAAGAGTAAAGGGTCATTTTGAATATGCTCAGACCCATTTGCCCCCATCCAGAGGACAGAAATTTTTTAGCTTGAGGAAAATCTTCTTTACACATAACTCGCCAAGTCCAGAAATGTTCAGCTGTAGAAACTTGCTTCTCTGCAGTGAATTCACAAGCCCAGAAGTACAAAAGCTTCTTTAACAAGGGAATTTCACATTGGTGCTAAACTGAAATAAGAGAACATTTCTACTCTTTTTACAGTGTTCTGGGCTAGTTCATGTCTATGTTCTCTGTGTCTTTATTTCAGATATTTAATAAAACGGTTTTTTTGGTTAATTCTTCTATACCCAAATAAATTCTCCTTTAATTTGCCCATCACTGGTAACTTAAAACAGTTCTCTCCCCACCTCAAGAAATGACAGATTTCTTCCATCTTTGCTCATATTTGGTCGTCAAGCCTGTTTTCCACAATATTGGTAAAGATAAGTAAAACTCAGAGATCTTGCTGGTTTAATTTGCTTTGGCTTTAAGAGTAAGGGATTACAAAACAACGAATGCTGGTGAGGATGTGGAGAGACCTGGACACTCTTACACTGCTGGTGGGACTGCAAATTAGTGCAACCTCTGTGGAAAAGAATTTGGAGGTTCCTCAAAGAGCTAAAAATAGAAGTACCATTCGATCCAGCAATAGCACTATCAGGCATCTACCCAAAAGAGCAAAAAACATTCTGTGATAAAGACATCTGCACCCAAATGTTTATGGTAGAACAATTCATTATTGCAAGGATGTGGAAACAATCCAAGTGTCTGTCAATTAATGAATGAATTATTAAAATTTGGTATATGTATACAATGGAATATTACTCAATCATAAGAAATGACAGTGATCTAGCACCTTTTATACTTTCCTGGACTAAACTTAGGCCCGTTATCCAAAGTGAGGCACCACAAGAGCAGAAGAACGGGATCCATTTGTACTCGCCATCAAATTGGTACTAAGTGATCAACACTAGGGTGATCACATGGCAGAAATACTCTCCAGGGATTAGGGGGATGGGGGGGCCAAATCTACAACTAAAGGACACAGGGAGCACTAAAGGGAGGGAAGGGTATGCCTTTAACCCGCATTTGGGTCAGGCAAAGACATAAAGCGTAACTAGAATGTTTGTACCCTCACAATACCTTGGAATAATAAAAATAAAAAAAAATTAAAAAAATTTAAAAAAAGTCTACAATGTGTTATATAGACTAGCTTGTAAACATAAAATACAGAAGTTACATTCTTATTAGACATGAAAACAACTTTCTTTTTTAAATCCTAATAATATCATGGGCTTCTGAAATTTTGACATGTATTACAAGCTATATATCCACAAAATAATATCATATTATTTTTCCTGAAACCAGGGACCAAATTCTATAACCATACAAAAGTTGCAACCAGGAAAATACCTAATGCTATTTAGAGTATTTCTTTTTCTATAGAAATAAGACAGAAGTTTAAAATGATTTTTAATAATCAGAAATATGTTTATTTAATGAAAAGGAATTAAAATCAGAAGGAGTAGTGTTCTTTCACTTTGCCTTGACACATCCACCACATTATGGATGATTAAAACTCAAAAATCTCCAAAGGAGGTGTGTGTTTGTGTGTGTGTGTGTGTGTGTTTCTGTTTTTGGTAAAATATGAATATTAAATATATTTCCTTGAACCTGATTCTCCCTCTAATGAAGTAGTCATAAATATGAAAATGATTTCCTAAATACTAGATTGTCCTATTAATAGATATACTTACAAAATATCATGGGGAGAATAAATAGAAAAAAATTAAAGTTATTATCTGCTTTCCATTACCTTCAGTGATCATTTTCTGACTATATGCATAATGCACAAAGAGATTTTAACACAGTTACCTGCAGTGTGTTGATGCCCGTTTACAAAGACAATTGAATCCACCTCTTGAAAATTACTCTAATGATTCTGCTAGATGTATGTTTGTTAGTGAAAATAAATGGGAATTGACAACATCTAGAAAAATTCAATCACAGTGACTATCATACTTCTAACTTTATTATTCTCCCAACACTAGCATGTACAAATCAAGTGATTCAATTCAACTTGAAAAAATCTAAATTTTGGGGTGCTTTTGGCAATATAGTGGGCTAGTTACCGAAGAGAATTCATAGATACCATGAATCATATATCCTCTCCTCAAGGAGTGCCTTCATCATCTAAGTGTTGGGATGAGAGAAAAATACAAGGCAGAGCAAGAATACTGCATTAAAGGAATTCTGTACAAACCACTATCCTCAGGATACAGAGGGAAGGAAATCACATCATTGTCAGAAACTTGAGTTGTTCTATGAAGGAGATGGCATTTGTACTGAAGGATGAATAACAGAAAGCTCAATTGCTGATAAGGAGGCTGTGGGGCAGTTTAGCTAGAGACAGTAGCGTAAGTGCAAAGCATAGAGCTGGGAGATGTGAGTGTATATTTAGGAATCAACATGCAGCCCAAGAAAGAGCAGCAATAGACACGTATAGGAGGAAAGGGTGGAGATGTCAGGGCCCTTTATTGGCCTTGGGAAAACCATAATAAAAAATTCTACTCAGAAAACGAGAAAGCTTTTAAAGTTTTCTGAAGAGAAGAATGATATGAGGGGTGGAACTTTTATCTTAAGATTATCTGACAGAAGGGTACAGGCTAGGTTAGAGGAAGATAGAAGTACAAAGACTGGTTTCAGGACCTTAAAATATGCTCTTTGTCCATTTTCTCATTTAATGCCACTGCTATTCTTTAAGGTAGTGTATTAATAATAGTTTGCTAGGGCTGCCATAACAGAGTACCACAGACTGGATAACTAAACAAAAATTAATATTTTTTTATAGTTCTGGAGGCTACCAGCCTGAGGTCAAAGTGTCAGCAGGGTTGGCATCTTCTAAAGTCTCTCTCTTTGGCTCGCAGAAGGCCATCTCCCTCCAGTGTCTTCACATGATCCTGCCTCTAAGTGTATCTGTATCCTAACCTCCTCTTCTTGTATGGATACCAGGCATATTAGATTAAGACCACCCATTTGACCTCATTTTACCTTAATTTCATCATCAAAGGTCCCATCTCCAACATATTCTGAGTTACTGAGGGTTAAGACTTCTGCATATGAATTTGGGTAGGGGGCAGAGGGAAGGTGCAATTGAGCCCATGACAAGTAAGCACTACTATTATCCCTAATTTGTATTTATCAGAGATTTGAAAGGTTAAATAATCTTTTATGGTTACAGAGCCAGTAAGTAAGGGACTAATAAACGATATACAATATACTTTATTCTGTGTGGCTTAAGTCCTGGAATATAATAGAGTCTTGATAAGAAAGCATTGGACGAATGAATGAATAATGAAGTAACATTTCATGAGTGACTATAATTTCTTATTATCTCTGATCCCAGGTGAATTAGGGGCACCTGAAGATACAATTTCTGTTCTTCCCCATTGATGGAGTCATAAGGAGTTATCCAGCATAACGAGGAGTTTAAATACTTGCCATACTTTTCTCATCTAAACACAGTTAAAGATTTCATACTGACAATCTGAAAAAACAAAACAAAACAATGATTAAAAAAAGGAAAACTCTCTAATTACTTACTCCACCTGGACCTTTTCGATTGATTGATTTCCAAGAAGTACTTGCTGGTGACCTCTTTTGAACCATCAGGCGGTAAAAATCCTAGAGAAAGCACTCGAGGCAACTATTTGTCTCTTGAATCAGGCTTCATTTTTAGCTCAAATCAAACAGGGCATGTACCAGAGATCAAGAAAGGATGAGTTATAAACTGACTCTGTTGCTCCAGAGGACAATTTAGAACCAGTGAGTAGATGGGACAAGTCAGAAGGCTTTGTGAGCATGTAAACAATGTTCTGATCAAGACAGCATAAATGTTCCTTCTGCTTGACTAAACTTTAGACAGGTTTCTTCCTGACTATAAGCTCTGGACTTTCCTTTTCTTAGAGCATTTACTCTAAAAAAGACTTGTCATTGAAAATTCTTTTTCTGCCTCTTTGAAATGTATATAAATCCCCTTAAAAGCCTATTTCCAGTTTTAAGCCTTAGGGAATGTCTTTCTCAAAGACCTGGGAGCCATTTCTTTGAAATATAATCATCATGGAAGATTGTTCTGTTATCTCACAGTGTTTTTGAGAGAGTAGCAGCCTAACTTTGGTGGGTGCCTGGCTCTAAGTTGTACAACTATCTCCTATCATGAACCTATGAGAAAATTTAATTTTTTTGTAAAACCACTTAACGAACATAGATGACCTACAATTCCCCTGCATCCCAGCACTTAAAACGTCTCTTCTCTTTGTTACAGCAGAGTTGAGTTCAATCTCTCTCCCTTCTTGCAATAGTCTTGCATAATATCATCCTTCCCTGTTTAACTTTGCCAGTGAAAATTTTCTATGATAGTTCTGATAAATGAAGCTATCTAACAATAAGAGGTAATAAGCTAACTTTTACTGAAAATGTACTATGTCCCAGGAACTCTCTTACATCTCTTATTATTATTTTCTTTCATCTATTTGTACAATCACCTATAGAATAGAATCTACTATTATCCTCTGTTACAGATGAGGTAATTGAGACTCAGATCAAAAAAAACAACTTGCACAATTGTCACATGGTTTCTATGACTAATTCTTGATAGAGACAGAATTTTGGAAGTTGATTCTAAGGTCATTGAATTAATTCACAACTTTGTCTCTAAGAGCTTAGATTTAGTTTGTTAGGCATGAAGAAATCACTGAAATTTTCTGTAAAGACAACGGGCAATAAGGAAAGTGGTAATGTAGAAAATCAGTACAGAAGAAGAGAAATATTAGAATGGAGCTTGGCATTCCAAACTGCTGCAATGATGCAGGATTAAGGAAGCAGCTGACTCATGATACATGATGTTACCATAAGATTTTGATATGTACAATAATGGCATTAATGAGTGTCATCGATTGAATTGTTACAATATGGCTGGGACCGTGATGAGTATTTTGCATGCATTATCTCATGAAATCTTCAAAAGGATTTTTGGGGATAGGTACTATTATTATCCTTATTCTGAATTTTTGCTATGTATAAGCTATTGTGTTAGGTGATTTATTAACTTATTTCATCTATACGACAGTCTATATTGAGAAGGATTATTGTTGCCCTGTTTTTACATGTGAGGAAATCAAGCACTAGAGATTAAATAACTTTCCCAAGGCCACACAAACTAGTAAGTGATGAATACAGCCTTCAAATCAAGCCAGCCGGAATCAAGTATTTAGCTGATTAACCAATAACCCATATTGACCCTATTATTGTATAACCATAAACTCTTTTGAACTCTGCAACCACCTTAATATTAGATGCTAAAATGAGACTCTGAAAACTTATGGCCATTTAGCTAATATTCAAGCCCACTCTTGATTAAGACAAATAAATTCATAAAAGAATATGAGACAGAATCTTACCATAAACTTTTAACCTTACAGAATTCTCTGAACTTCCAGAATTAACAAAAGATTGATTGCAATTAAAAAATCAAAAGTCTTTTAGGGTAATTTCAATATTAAAACAGTTGTTGTTTGCCACTGAATCATATTATATTTATCAGCTTCCAGACACCATTTATTGATGAATTTACTGAAGGTAGCATTTCTAAAATGAGAGAATTAATCAGCAGTTTTATGGTGTCATGTTTCTATTTTAATTGTGATAAAATATAAATAGAATTTACCACTTTAACCATTTTTAATTGTATAGTTCACTGACACTGAGTACACACATTGTTGGGCAATAGGATGGTTTGTTATCTTAAAAGGAAGAAAAATGAAAAGAAGTGAAAAAGAAAATTTTAAAATGTTTCCCAAGTTGCTTTCCTATTAATTCCATTAAGGATTTCTATCTGAGAGTCTGTGATGTCTGTACTAACTTGGTTCAGGTTGAATGTGCTTGCACTGCCCCTCACACATTAAATAACAGAATAACTAGTAACTATTAATAGAATACCCAGCATCAGTGAGAATGAGAAGGCTCAGAGAGAAGGGAAGTAGAGAGACAAAAGGAGGACCCTCCATTAGAAAGTAGAACCAAATCAGAAATTGGCTGATTCATCGGAAAAGATAAATGATACTTCTTCATGGAGATTGTAGTAGAGAATCTCCATGTGCTGGCCAACTCTGACATTTTTTTTTTCTTTTTTGCTGGACTTGAACTTGTTTAGTGCACCATGCTGTGGCTGACAGATTGATACTCCCCTCATCAGGTGATATTAGCCTTGACTTCCTCAGTTAATAGCAACAAACATGGTTCAAAGACTGACCCAGAGCATTGACTCAGCATGTCTTTAATTACTTTTCCCCCAGCACAGTAAAAATTTATTTTTATTAGACAACCCAAATTTCAAACTGCACAATACAAAATTGTCACATTTAGGCAATTAAATTTTAGTCTTATTATGATATAGAAGTGATATTTTAAACAAGAAAATATAAATTTTTGGATCCTTTCGGGGATAGCTAATACATGAAATTTGCCACTTTGGCCTCTCAACCAGGGCATACATAACAATAGATCTTGCCATTCTTGTCTCTTGAACCTGAACTAGTCTGTTACTCCCTAATGACTCATACTTATTCTATAAATAAACTTCATTTGCCATTGCTACTCTAGACCATGCTAGAGTAACCCAAATATACACCAGACATGAGATAGTTAAACAGCAAAATTATATATTCTGAAATATTTAGAATGCCATCAGGTTATCAATATAGTATGAAAAATAAAGTAGAATCAGTCACTTTTTCATCAGATTAGCAGTTTTTGGTCTTATCAAAGCCTAGAAGTCTAAAGACATTTCCTAATGTTTAATTACTGAATCAAGTGAAAAGAAAAAGCTATCTTAAGAAATTGCAGCAAACATTTTGTGAAACATGAGTATCCCATTTATTCAGGGACATTTAATGATTAAAACTAATATCCTGAGTTAAAATTTCCAGGGGACATATTTAATGGAGGAAAGCAAAAGCTTCAAGAAAAATCAATTGTAAAATAATCAATACTAAAATCTGTACTCTGAGCAAGTGTTTATGCAAAGACTAAAACTTGCTTATAAGGACCCAAAGCAAGTATAGACATATCAGCACACAGTAACCTATCTAGGACACCCAGAAAAGGACCTCAAGTAGACAAGCATTGAAATAATTTTTTAAGCTGAATTATTTGTGGAAAATTAAGCCTAATGACAAAAATGAGCACTGATTTCAGAATAACTTTACATTTTTTATATTTAATTGTATATGAAGAAGGATGAAGAATGTGCATAGTTCTTTGGAGATTAATTTCAGTAATTTTTGTTTTGCTTCATTATAACCTGCATTTTAGAAATCCTCTAAAGGCCAGGTGTGGTGGCTCACACCTGTAATCCTAGCGCTCTGGGAGGTTGAGGCAGGAGGATCACTTGATCTCAGGAGTTTAAGACCACCCAAAGCAAGAGGAAGACTCAAGACCCATCTCTACTAAAAATAGAAAAATTAGCTGGGCATGATGGAACACACCTATAATTCCAGCTACTCAGGAGACTGAGGCAGAAGGATGACTTGAGCCCACAAGTTTGAGGTTGCTGTGAGGTAGCCTGACTCCACGGGACTCTACTCAAGGCAAAGAGTGAGACTCTTGTCTCAAAAAATAAAAAGAAAGAAATCCTCTAATATTTGGTATATTAATTCTAGGATTGGCTGGACTGTACCTGATTATCAAAATCAATATTATGGATCCGTTAATATTATACTGTATTGAGCAATTATAGTTTTTTTCAAAAACTCATGAAGAATTTCAGTATCTTTTATTGCTACATATTATCTGAGTACCAATAAGCTACGAATTGGTGTATCAGCTAACAGAAGCTAAACCTTCTTAAAGGGATGAATAATCTACAGAAATATGAAATTTGAAAGAATACACAGACCAAAATTATTCTATAAACCCTAAAAAATGAAGTCTGTGGGTTTCTGCCTAGTCACAGTTAATTTAGGTGAGCAGTGTTGGCACTTAAATGCACAGAACCCAGAGTCAGATGAACTGGATTTGAATACAGGTAAGTGATTTTAGACAAGGAATTTAAAATTTCTTATCTGCAGTTTCTCAGTTTTTGAGGGTAAAAATAGTGGCATCTACCTCATTTGGTTGTTTTGAGGGCTAAATGAGGTGAGTGTTAAAGGCACTTAGCAATACTCAGAAACGTTCGCTGACGTTAGCTGCTAACGCCGCCTCTGGAACCTCTCCTCATTCTCTCTGAACCCAGGTGAGCCCCCTTCTTACTAGTTTGGATCTATGAGTCCTGACTCTGGTTTTAATACCTTTATATATAAATAAATATACAAATATGATGGAGAGAGAGTGGGAGGCAGAGAGTTTCAGATTTACAGGAGAGTTGCAAAGCTACAATACAATTATTGAAACTAAGAAATTAGCTGTACTATAACACTGTTAAACAAAGTATAGAATTTATTCAGATTTCGACATTTTTTCTGCTAGTAACCTTTTTCTAATCCAACATTCAATCCAAAATGTATTATTGAGGACGTTGAGTTGATTATTTGGCTCAGGTAGAGTCTGCTAGGATTCTCCCCTAGAAACTTACTTTTTTCGCCTCGTAATCACTAAATATTTCAGGGAAGAAGATACAAGACTATGCACATATCCTTTTTCTGCTTCAACTTTCACCCACTCTTTTAGCTTCTCTGCTTGGATCTTGCCTATAGTAATTATTACTGTGGGGTTCTAACAATGATTTTATATTTTCCTTATTCCTTATATATTTATTAGAGTTTTTCTTATGGGATATTTTTATTTCTCTAGCATTTATTCATTTATTTATTTATATTAATATGAACTCATATTATTATTTGGTTCATAATTTGTAACCATACTTAACTTTGTTGCTCAAGTTCTTCCAGCTTTGGCCATGAGAGCTTTTTCAAGTTTGTTGTTGTGCTCTTTAGATATGTCTCAATCTTTTTAAGCACTTTCTTACATTCTGAAACCACCAGATGCTCCAGAACTACCTGGGCCTCAGCCTTAAAATCAACTAGTTCTCTAAAGATTCCTGGTTTCTTATTGTAGAGTAGTATTTAGAAATCAAGATCTGGGTTCTAGATGTTCCCATTGCCATTGTTGTGTCATTGCTTTAAGCCCTGCTCTAGTGGATAGAGCCAGGAAATGTAGGTATGTATCCCAACTTGTGCACAGATACATACACACATTTATTTCTAAATATGCTTATCTCTATCTACTCATAATGTATATGCACAGACATGTAATAACATGTTGGTATCTGACTTAAGTGCTAACTCTAAGCAATGCATGCATAGTCCTTGGGTACATATTACCTCTTTTGAGGCATTAAAGTCACCATTGCCCTCATATTTTTTGCAGCTGTTCCAGTATAATAAGTCTTAAAATTCTAGTGATCTGAGGCAGTCGGTTACCAGTTCATGAACAACGTAACAGGGTTGTGATTGAAATTTATTCTTTTGAATCAAGAGGTTTAGTATTTGTCAGTATAAAACAAATACTTTTAAAAGGACACAATTTTAAAAATATTTTTAAAGGTTTTTATTAGGATTTATTTAATTTATATTCACATCATACACCTTGATATGTAATCAACAATTGTCCTAAGAAAAATAATATCTGGCAAATATACTCCACCATATGGTGATCATTGTGCTTAACACTAGGAATACATTAGTTGACAGACTTCGTGGTCCCTGTCTTCACGGAGCTTAGAGTTTAGAGCAGATAATGCTAAACTTATTCGTTTGGCATATTCCATCACTGCCCACTATTTAACAGGCGATTACAACAGCAAGGTTACTGCTATAACTGAGAGCTACAGGAGCACATAAAAGGAGTCCCCATTCTCTACTGACAGTGAGTGGCATGATAGAGTGATTATGGCTGGCTTCCTAGGGGAAGCCATGGCTAAGCTGATGCTAAGGCACCACGTCTGAGCCAAAATCAGCTAGGTAGCCATGGGTGCCGGCAGGCTAGGCGAGGGATTCAGACAGCTAACGGGGTTTGAAGAAGGAATGAAAGGCAAACCAGAGAGCTGAAAGTACCTCATTATGACAGAAAAGTGGCTTCATATGATTGGATATATTAGTATCTATTATATGAGTTTAAACACTCAGACTTGTAGAATTATTATTTTACATGAACATGATTTTATTAGTGAGCATAATTGTAATCTTTCTTTTTCTCAAGGTCTATCTTATTCTATGAAAGTTGTTGTTAAGGGGCATATTTAGGCACTTGACCCTTATAATCCTACTGAATAAAGTGCTCACCCACTAAATTCAGTGATAACTTCATCGGCCCTGATAGACAATGTATTTTTCCCATTATTTCATTTACTAAGTCAAAGTGGCTTTGGGGCTTGTTAAAATCGATTACTTAATCATACAATGTATAAAAATATATCATCTATACAGTAAAATATTGTTCATGTTAACATGAATTGATAGAATACTTCAAACCTTCATTTACAAGTATAGATCATAAAGACTTTTTGAAAAAATTTTTAAAATACACAATATAATATATATTAACAACTTTGAATTAGATTGATAACTTGGAGAAATTGCAGGGATGATAAAAATGTTAAATTCTTGCTCAGAGTTTTAAGCCCATAACTGTTAAGCGTTTTCATTTTTTCATTACATTGAAAAGGAGACAATGATTGTTTCTTACAAGCTAAGAGGAATATGTGAGGGAAATAGAGTTGATCCAGAAAGAGAAGAACAATGCTCAAATGGATTTAACATTTTTGAACTTTAGTAAAACACTCTTCCTTGATCTTTCTCTGGTGTGAGCACATGGAGTTACCGGAGCCCCAAATCCCACGAGTGGCAAGAAGAGTAGGGTTGAGGGGGTTGGGGTGGGAGGGCTTTGCTTGATAATGAGAGATAACGACATAGGGGAGGTGGACTGGAGCCATTGCATCTCAAGAGAGATATTTTAAGTAAAATGAGATGTTAAGGAAATAAGAACATAATTACTGCCATAGTCTGTTTTGTGCTACCGTAACAGAATACTGAGACTGGGTAACTTATAGCAAATACAGACTTTTTTTTACAGTTTGGGAGGTTGGGAAGTCTAAGGAGGAAATGACTGCATCTGGCAAGAGTCCTCTTGCTGTGTCATCTCATGCTGGAAGGCAGAAGGGCAAGAGAGCTCACCCGAGAGAAAGGGACTGAACTCATCCTTTTATCAGGAACGCACTCCCAGGATACCTAACTCGCTCCTGTAATAATGGCATTAATCCATTTCATGAGGGCAGAGCCCTTATGACCTAATCATCTCTGAAAGGTCCCATGTCTCAAACTTTGCTGATTGGGAATTAAGTTTCCAGCACATGAAACTTTGGGGGCACATTCAAATGACAGCAATTACATGACTTGGTTGTGTATCTTCTGAGATGTATAGAAAAATATTTGTGACATTATATTTATAAAATGTGGGCTACTACTAATAGGAAAATTGCTTCCATTTTTTTTTGATAGGTTATTGTAAATGAGATACCAGGGCTTTGTGACTTTTTATCGCTGGGGTCACTTGTTTGAAATCAGACCAGGTCAGCAGCCACTGGCAGTCATGATTATCTGGTGGTTGTACTTGATCTTGTGAATTGCTGCTACGCCCACCATACTCTTCTCAGCAGATGCACTAAATAAATGTCATACGACAGAACAGAATGACATTATTTTAGGGGTAAGGAGAACTGGGTTCCAACTCTGCCACAAATAGCTGTTAGTTCTTAGATAAGTCACCTAAATTCAATGAACTTTTGCTTGGACTCTGAAATGAGAAAATTATTCTGTATCTATAAGTATATTATTCAAAAATTAGACCACAAATCATACTTCTTTGCTCACCAAATAGCAGAGTCAAGAAATCAATTAAAATCAGAAACTAATCTCTTTATAATGGACATTTTGTTTCTTTCTCTGTCAAACAGGTTGTCAGAGAAGAGAGTTAAAGAAAAGAATGAACATGGAGGCAACTCACACAATTTGAAATAACAAAGCTGCCCTGTGGCAAATGATTTAATTGTCAGCAGTGCTGTCTGACAAGCTGAGTCGAAAAATAATGAAAGCCCTCTGGTTCCAAAATTCCATCATCTCAAAGAGTTGGGATATTCTGCATTCAATAAATTGAGCCTAGCCACAATTATAATGCATCAACACTGCAAGTGGATGGCCCATCTAATGCCCTCTCTTCTCTGCATATTATCAGTCCGGCACAGGGTGTAGACAAGTGTTCGGTCCAGAATAAGCCTGAACCTTTACTGAGAAAATAAAGTGGTACGATCTTTAATCTGCCAGACTATCTTTCATAATAAACAATTGTTGATTCCATTTCTCTCTTCTTTTAATTCTTACTGTCTTTGAACCAGTTCATTCAATTTTCTAGTTAAATCAACTTCTCTGTTTTATTCAGTGTCTGTTAGATTTAACTACTTAAATAAATCAATTTTGTTTCACCATTTTGAGTCTGCTTTATATTGTGCCCACTTATTCTCATTTTAATGTCAGGATTGTTTTATATAATTGCTCCAACCTTAAGTCTGTTGCAATAAAATAGGATTTAAAAATATTAGTTTTCAGTTCAGTGGCTTAGTGTTTCCCAATCATTTCGAGTTTTTAACATATTGGACACAATGTGTGTTTTTGCATGTGTGCACGCACCTGTATGTCTGTGTATAACAGGAAGAGAGAGACAGGGACAGAGAGCATGAAGAATACTTCCAGGAGGAAATATGTTTTGAAATAGATAGAGTGACTCATCCATCCCTCCTTACTGAAAGTCACTAATTTAATCATAAGGCTTTGATGTTAAAGTGAATACAGGTAAATATTAAGAAAAAAAGAAAAATTTCAGGTAATTTACAGCAGAGATCAACAGTAAGTCTTGGAAGTTTATCTCAGAAGCACAGGCTCAGGATCTTCAGTGAGACTTTTTAAAATTATTGCATTTATATTATTTACATAGCTAAAATCAATTAGTTTGAGCTATATACCTAAATAAACCAAAAATACTCCCAGAATTGTTTGAACAGAATTCTATCTCAGGAACACAGTGTCAGAGTCTCTTCAAAATGAATGTTTGCCAAAGTTTAGCCACCTGATACTGATTCCAATCAACCACTGGAAGGCATCACAAAGGTAAAAGGCACCAGGAAGCCTGATGTTATTATATACACAGTTTCTCTTCTGCCATTTTTTATACTTCTTTATCTAGGCAATCTGGCCTTGTTTGGAATAGGATAAATCGAAGGCCCAATTGGTAATACTCGAATCACTTCCTATACTAACTTAGACCATCCTATACTACCTTAATTCTTATCTTTCAAATCTTTATGACAATGTCAACCTTAACTCAGTCTTTGACCACATTTTACATGATTACTTTAATTTAGTGTAGTCCTCTATTCCTGTAATTCCATATTTAATGCTCTACACTGAGAATATAATAAAATTTGGGAACTAATCTTCACATACAAGGACATTTTTTCAGTCTTTTTGTTTATAATTGTGAAAAATTGGAAATTAAATGATACAAATTATAAGTTAAAATAATTATACTTTTAATATACATAAATAAAATCAAATTATATTTTTAAAGAATTTTAAATGACATTGGATAATAAACAACTATGTTATTGGTTTAGGTATTCTCTATACTGTACCCTAAATCACTATTTTAGACTGTATTCCTTCTACCTACTAAAAAAAAAATTAACTCCAAAATAGCCTCTGGCAGATCCTAGAGGAGATATTCCAGAAGAAGACATTGTTATCACGGGAGAGGAAATCTCCATGTGTGTTACTGTCCCTGAAGAAGTTCCAGTGGGACAAGTAGTGGAGGTGGAAGACAGTGATACTGATGAGCCTGATCTTGTGCAGTCCTATGGCAATGTGTTTGTTTGTGTCTTAGATTTAACAAAAAAGTTTGAAAGTAAATTTTAAAAATAGAAAAATGTTTATAGAATAAGGACGTAAAGAAGATATTTTTGTACAGCTGTACAATGCAGTTGTGTTTTAAGCTAGATGTTATTACAAAACAGTCAAAAAGTTTTTAAAAAATTAAAAATTTTGTGAAGTAAAAACAGTTACAGTAAGCTAAAATTAATTTATTTTTGAAAAATGGAATTTTTTAAATAAATTTAGCATAGCCTAAGTGTACCATGTTTATAAAATTCACATAGTTTACAGTAAAGTCCTAAGCCTTCACATTCACTCATCACTCACTGACTCACCCAGAACTTCCAGTCCTGCAAGCTCCCTTCATGGTAAGTGCCCTACAGAGGTATACCATTTTTTAATCTTTTATACCATATTTTTACTGTACCTTTTCTATGTTAGATACACAAATATTTACCATTGTGTTACAACTGCCTACAGCATTCAGTATAGTACCATGGTATACAGGTCTGTATTCTAGGAGCAATAGGCTACATTGCATAGCCTGGATGTGTAGCAGGCTACACCATGTAGGCTTGTGTACATGCACTCTATCATGTTCACACAACAATAAAATCACTTAACAACACATTTCTCAGAACACATCCCTGTTGTTAAGTGATGCACAATTATATTTAAATAAAAAACAAATAAAATGTGACATAAACAATTGGATGGAGAGATAATTTTTACATTTAGAATATGAATGTATAGGTATGTATTTATTTATATTTTATCTAAGATCATATGATTAGTTCATATACATATGTATTTATACAGATATATTTTGTGTGTGTGTATACACACACATATTTACCAAGAAAAGGCTAAAAATAAACATGCAAAAACTGTTAATATGTATTATTTTCAGGCAGCGGTATAATGAATGATTTTAAGATTTTTTGTTTCACTATTGTATTTTCTAAGTTTTCTATAACTCACACATTTCACCTTAGAATTAAAAAAATAAATAAATCTCTCTGAGTCACAGAATTAACCAACTGCTCCAGTCTTTACCCATCTCATTGTGTTTTCAATTAATCATATAACCTGGTTAATCATTGGGAATATTTTCTTAAAATATAGATTCCATGGCCCCATCCCTGAGCAATGAATCAGCCTCTTTAGGGATGGACACTGGGAACTAGTGTTTTAACAAAGTTCCCAGGGGTTTTAATTATCAAGCAGATTCTAAAAATTGTGATCTAAATAACAAATGCAAATGCCTAGTGCCCTGATCATGAAACTCCAGTACTGGAAGGAGTATTCAATGCCACTATTACAGAAGCCACATTTTATAAGAATTGAAAATTAAACCACAAAGCTAACTATTTCATATAAGACAACAAATCAGATCTCCCTATTTCAGGTGCTCTATTGGTTCTACAATATTATGCACCATTAAATTAAGTCTTTTGGGTCCATGACCCACCTCTTGAACTATAACATTTACAATTTGGCTCCTTCCGTGAAGCAGCAATAACATTTGCCCATATTTTTTGCAATAGTAACTATTCTTTGAGGGTTGGAACAAAAATATTAACTCACAGCATTTCAAGTAGCCACCGGTCATCGGACAATAACAACTCTTAGTACCGCTGTCTATTTTCAAACCCAACTGTCTAGAAGTCAAAAGACTCTTGCTTTCAAAGAAATTTGAGACATTGTTAAAAGTAGAATGTGAAATAACTGACAATGAATTTGATATATTTGATGTATTATTTTTATAGTCCTGTATACTGTAAACAGTATACATGTACGCTGAGGGGAATTGGGAAGTTTAGAATCATATAAAACTTCCATTAAATTCTTGCTCTATAATCAGACTAGACCTTACACTTTCTTAACTTCATCCAATGGCATGGAGGACAATTTAACAGCTTTTAACCTCCTGTATTCTTCATTTAATCAGACATGGGAAGCCCTGGTTATAGGGAAATTGGCTCTCTAACCATGGGATTAGGGATATTTCTATTTTTATGACCTATCTAATTTATTTAAATTTTATACAATGAACTTATGCTTCTTTCATAAACAGGGGGAAATTAATTTATTTATGATCCCTTCTCTCACTCAGCATGTAAAAATATTTCAACAGACTCAAAATTATCTACAAGTCTTTTAAAGTTATTATAATGTTATTAAATTCCTAGAGAGTAACATATTATCTTTTTAATACTTCAAAATTATTACCTGGACAGAGTCTACTGTGACTAATACAAATGAAATAACAAGTACTTTGCTTTATTAATAGAGTTTGTTTTTTCACCTCAGGGGAAAATAGTACCACAAGAAAAAATTAAATGGTAGTCTTTATTATCATCAATAATTGGTATTAGAACTCTCCATTAGATTGAACACTCTAAAATTTTATTTGTGCTCTAAAATGTGCAAATAAATTATCTGATGTGCAGAGACCCAGCCAAACTCTGTAATGGAATAGTTACTAGACAATGAACGTAAAGACTCCTGATTAACAAAAATGGCTATTTTCTGTAGACTTGAAGAAAAGAAAATGACAATCGCACAATTTGTACATTCACGAAGATAATATTAACCTGAGTAAGAGTGAGACGGAGACGGTCTCTATTGAAAATAGAAAACTTAGCTGCATGTGGTGGTGTGCACCTATAGTCCCAGCTACTTGGGAGGCTGAGGCAGGAGGATCACTTGAGCCCAGGAGTTTGAGGTTGCTGTGAGCTATGATGATGCCACTGTACTCTAGCCAGGGTGACAGAGCAAGACCCTGTCTCAAAAAAAAAAAAAAAGAGAAGGAACACAGTCCAGCTCTGATGACACAGGATTTTAGGGCAATAAAACTGATTTTGGATTTCTAACTCCCAGAACTATAAGATAATATGTTTGTATTGCTTTGTGGTAATAAATTTTAGCAGCAATACAATCCATATACACAAGCTCAATTTTAAAAGAGGCCTGAAGTAGTATCCAACAGATTTGAGGAAATGCTGCAGTCCCTACGTTTCCCTTCCAGAGTAGAACAGACCATAATGGAGATTCATTCATATGATTTGCAGAAAGATAATTCCCCTAAAATTATGCAGCCTCTCTGCCTCATTAATGTACTACTTTGTTCAACTAAACAAAGTAGCATAATAGTGAACAACTGGTGTTTATTTGGTTTTGTGATGTTGTTTTGTCCACTACCCATTGACCATTCTTCATTCTTATCTTCTTTTAGGGAAGCATTGCCCCCAGTCCTCTATATTCTTGGGCTGCAACAAATCCACTACAGAGCTTCAGGGATGAACACCCAATGCCACATCTGGTTAAGTAGAACATTTTATACCTTTGACTACTGTGTTTGTTTCAGGAATAAACACGCGATCCTAGTCAGCCCAGTGAAAATCTGTCCAGACCTTTAACTGTGCCAAAGGTCAAACGCAGTGATGCAACAACTTGTAACTTTTTCATCCATGCAATAAAGTTTCCTATATGAGAACTGAGGGCCATGCAGGGAAAAAATAGGCAGGAGAGAGAGACAGAGAGACAGAGACAGAGAGAGACTGAGAGAGAGAAACAGAGTCCAAGAGAAAAACAGAGAGAGACAGAGGTAGACAGAGAGAGACCAAGGCTCTGGTGCCAGCTGTATCCAAACAAGATTATTTTCTTTGATCCTTGAACTTATTGAACGATTACATTCCATTGCTCATTTAAATAGCACTTTAAAGGGATATTTGTGACTTGGACCACTAGATTACTGAATCATACAAGTAGCATAAGTGCACTCAGATCAAAACAAGCAGATTAGGGGCTCAGCTGGATCTCAAAAAATGCATAAGATCCCAGTTTCCCCATCTTTTACTTCGAAAGTCATGGAAATATTCACAAATTAGAAAAATGAAAATCCCTTATCAATTCACAGATGCCTGAGATTTCTTTACAGAAAGATGTGTTTACCAGCAAACATATGAAAAAGTGCTCAACAGAAATGCAAATCAAAACTGCAATGAGATATCACCTAACTCCAGTGAGAATGGCCTTTATCAAAAAGTCCCAAAACAACAAATGCTGGCGTGGATGTGGAGAGATTGGAACACTCTTACAATTCTGGTAGGACGCGAATTAGTACACCCCTGTGGAAAGTAATTTGGAGGTACCTCAAAGAGCTAAAAATAGAAATACCATTTGATCCAGCAATCCCACTACTAGGCATCTATCCAAAGGAAAAGAAGACATTCTATAATAAAGACATCTGCACTTGAATATTTACAGCAGCACAATTCACGATTGCAAAGATGTGGAAACAACCCAAGTGCCCATCAATACATGAGTGGATTAATAAAATGTGGTGTAGGCATACCATGGAATACTACTCAACTACAGAAAACAGTGGTGAACTAGCACCTCTTATATTATCCTGGATAGAGATTGAGCCCATCCTTCTAAGTGATATATCACAAGGATGGAAAAACACACACTACATGTACTTGCCAACAAATTGGTACTAACTGATCAACATTAAGTCGCTCACATGGTAGTAATACTCATTGGGTGCCAGTCAGGTGGGGTGGGGGGGTAAACTCATACCTAAAGGAAATGGAGCGCACTGTATGGGGGAAGGACATGCTTATAGCCCTGGCTTGGGCGAGGCAAACGCATTACATGTAACCAAAATGTCTGTACCCTCATAATATCCTGAATTAAAAAAAAGTGTTTACCAAACTAGAGGTCGAGACTTACATTTTGATACCCCTGGAGGAGGAAAATTTATAATTGATTTTAGTTATGTCACTAAAGTGTCTTTATCATTCAAACTTGGACGTTATGGAAATATAAAAGGGCACTAAATAATAATTATGCTAAGGCAACAGGCACGATGTCTCAGGCAGAACAGGATATACGGTCATCCTACCCAGAAGAGTGGCAAACAAACTGGCTTTTGTGTCAGAAAGCTAATTGCCTTCTCTGTCATTGCAGGCTTCTGGGATCTTTAGCACTAGGGATCTTTGTTTACTCATTTTAAACTAGTCGGAATAAAACTTTGTGTCTTAAACAGTTACTGTGAGGCTCAAAAGTTCTATAAAACTGTATAAGCACTTACCAACCAAAATTCTTATGGCAACTAATTTTTTATCATCAGAATCTTACTTTGTTAGAAGAAAAGAAGGGAGAGGCCACTGCAGGGATGATGGGAGACAGGAAAAGATGAAAGTATAAGAAGTGGCCGAGGGCCACTGAACACCTGCGGTCAGCAGTGTACACTTGCGGTCAGCAGTGACATTTGTTGAGGACAGAGGGCACCACCTAGAGGTAGCATAGGTACATTAGACTATTGGCAGGACTCCTGAGTCTCTGTAATAAGGGCACTTTGTAAGCATTTCCATCAGAGGAATTGATCATTGAGGAGCTGGCAGCCTGCCCAGCTCCACAAACAGCAGTGAACTCTGGCCCTACTCTGATCCATTTAAATATTATGTGACCATCTTAAGAAAAAACTTCTCAGTAAATCTCTGATTTTACTTCCTTCAGCTTGGCTAGCTCGGAACCTGGATGCCAACCCCAGATCTCCTGCCAGTGAGCTGTGGGATCTTAAGGAATTTGTTTAAGCTCTGAAATGCGGTTCCTTAAAATGAGGGTGTATCAGAGTCATTTAACAGAAATTACTGTGTAGTCCAATTTGAACTCAACGTCTGGCTTCACTAATTACCTTGGAAACATTATTTGCCTTTCAATATCTTTGTTTCCTCAGCTGAAAGATGAAAATAACAATAGTACCTATCTCATGAGGTTGTTATGAGGATTAAATGAGATGCTGTCTGTAATGTACCTAGACAGCAGCTGGCTAATGGAATCTGTGCTTGATAGTTGGTTATTCTCTCTTTCCTTGCTCTCTCCCAGCCATAATCTTCTAGAGTTAAGATAATTTAATCTAAACCAGTTAAATAAAGTGGGATTTATTTAGCTTTTTAAATTTATGTAGCCATTGGCCTAACAATGCCAGCTTCCTAAACTTACAGTTCTAACTCATATTTTTCCCTCATTGGCTGACTTGAAGATGTGCTGCACCCCTCAATATCTACCTAGCACTGGTCAAAACCTAACTAAGCAAATAAACTCAAAGAAACTATCCAAGGAGAAGCCCACCTACCTTCAAATAATCTCTGCCTTTTAATTCTATGTAGATTGGAATTTGCAATGGCAATGAGACCAATGTCATGTACATTCTTAGTTCAGAATATTCAAGCAACATATTTCTTTAAATTTAACATGTACAGTATTTTGAACAATAGTTGTTTGGTAGGAGACTCCGAACCTTTTTGTTTTTTTTTTTAATGCAGCTGTTGCTTTCAGTTGCTGGGAGATAAGAAATTTTAATTATATGGTAAAACATATTCATCAGGAGCTCTTAGAATTATCTTTTCTAATACATAAATTGACCATTTGTGGTTTTTTTATCTCTATTCTCATTATTGGAAATTATTTGAAGTCCGTTACAAATTGAATAGCTTAAAATAGATTAAAATCCTGGGTCAAAATATATAAGGACCAAATTCAAGCTATTTGGATATTCTGCCCTTTTTATTCCAGCCCACACAACTTCATCAAGTCAACATTGAACAAGTAGTGTATTCAGCCTCATAGAGCTGAGCATGAGTTCTATGCACGACACCTCACAAACATACAGGATTTTACTTTTGAAAGGGGAAAGAAAAAAAACTAACAAGGACGGTCTGGTATTATTTTCATCTCTTCTGTTAAACTTGCAATATAGAGCACATGCAGTGATCACAATTTACTCAAAAACCAGAATTTTTGTAGTCTTTGTAAGTGTAGAGAGAATAGCTAGCGTTTTAAAATAAACCAAAAAAAAAAAAGGATCAAGGAATGTTTGTCTCTTAGAAGGAGGAGAAGGGTCCTGTGAATCCGTATTACTATTCATTTAAACCCAATTTCATGACTCATATAAAACATAAACAAGATCTGAAACCTTAAAAACTAACACCAAGGATGAATTTTTTCTAAGTTAATTCTTTTATTTATTTTTTCTAAGATATGTTTACAAACTAAATATACAGTATTTAAATATCATGCAGATTGTCAAGTAGTTTTAATTTCTACCCATCTGATTATGAATTATTAGAAACCCACTCCAAATCTCACGCTGCCCTAAGAAAGATGAAACGATGGTGGTCAAAGTAGAAAAACGAAATTCATCAGGATATTGATGGAACCATCTAATGAGGGACCCCAAATGACAGAACAGATGCAGATAAAAGCTTGATGCAAAGCCTAAGAAGGCATAAGAATGCAAAGAAGGTCACACCATCCATATGGCAACACAGTCATTAGAGAAGATACTTGGCATTTGACTTTTTAGAGGCCACCCTGTATTACAAAGGCGTCAATTTTGAAATCTGGTTTTTGGGGCTACACTTCTAAGGCTGTAATTAATTAGAAGTGTTCATTTAAACAAGTTGTTTACCTCTGGCCTCAGACTCCGCATATATCAGAAAAGGTAGTTTTATTTGAAATTTTAATTCAAGACACAAAGAGCAGGTTTATGTCCATGAACTCTGGTGGAGAGGGGTCTAGAGTTGTGTGTGACTTCCTAAAATTAAATAACTATTTTATTAAATAATTATTGTAATCTATTTCAGTCTTGAAATAAAATACATCAGCCCTATGAAAAACATTCAGAGAGTATTCAGCATTTTAGCAAAATCATGCAACTAAATTCACTAATGCTAAATATACCATGGTTCAAAGAAAAAAGCAAGGATATTTAGAGATCATTTATAACCTTTCTGAATGATGTAAATGAGAGAAATGTGCCATTCCACCATGGATCGCCTAGTGCTTCTCTATTGAACAGTTCAGTCCAGCAAGTCATATGTATTGTTTAGGATGGAAAATGAGCACAGAAGTCATGGATGTGGATATTTTAAAATATGCTAATAGTAGGCACCCCTAAAGAGATCCCCCAAGATATTTAGAAGACTTTCTTAATGTCGTAAGGGGACTGGCCAACTTGTACTTGTAAAATGCATGAGAAACTACAGCTCAGTGCTCTGAAGCAGGAGTGACTGTGACAATGTTCTCATTTTCAAGCTCGTGTTTTCATGACACTCCTGGGATTCCGCTTCTCTGTAAGAGCCTTTTTGACTATTGGGATGAGGCTAAAATTCAATTATGCCTCCAAATAGCTACTCAGTGACTGTATCTGAAGGAGAGAAATCCTGCAAAATCACTTCTAAACAACCAGCTGATATAAAACACAAAGTCTCCACTGTTCTGATTTGTATTAGAATTGCTATTACATCATTTCAACATATCATTTCCAGATTTTAACTGGTGTCTGCTGCAGCTTCAAAATGCACTTTACTTTTCTCATATGTTGGCCAGGGCCTATCAGCTATAGAATCACTGAGAAAAGGAGAGCCTTTGAGCATGGCTACTTTTTCAACTTGAGCCTTTCAAATAATGTTGACCAAGAATATTACTGCTCCACAACAGCATTTAGATAACATTTCCTTTTAGCTAAGCCATTATGAGATGCTTTTTCTCAGACATGGTTGTGATTCTTTTTTTTTTTTTTAGTTTCTTTACATTCTCCTATTAATCCAAATACATATTAGTAAGCACACTAATAATTGTTGAATTGATTGCTATTTTAGCTCCACCACCTCATCAAAATAAAAAGGAGGGGAGAGTTTTCATTTATTTCTGGTATTTCTTTCAGATTGCCTACATATTGTACCTGCATACATCGTACCAGGTTCTCAGACATCTCTACTCGTTTGCTTCAGCGGAAGACTCAAAAGTATCCACAGCCACACATTTGAGACCTGTCTTGCCTCAAGAGTAGAGCTGGTCTGAGCGCTCTCTGCCATTGCTTCATTGCTCACTACTCTCCCTGGAGGCCTATTCAGTGCCAAGACGTTGCACGTTCTCAAGGCGATGACCCTGGTGAAGGAATAGCCATTAGTGGCTGTGTAAATGCGGAGGAGGTAACTTAGCCTATTTGAACAATAAAACTGTCTTTAAACAGGTCACAGTTTTTCTCAGAAGTATTTTTTTCTTTTAAATAAAAAACATCCTAAAAGAGAAAGAGTTGAATAAGGAAAACTAAAGTATAAAACACAATTCTAAGAATAAGGGGGATGATGTGTCAGTTCCTTTCCCCTACTGGTTTGTTTAATTCTCTCTTCTGCTCTATAGATTCCTATTCCCAAGCAAAAACTAGGATCTTTGTTAATTAAAATATAACCTCATTAACATGACAAACAAGGTCCTCCAGGAAATATTCTAACTTCTGAGAAACACTAAAATTATTAGTTTAGTGAAAGAAAAAAATGAACGAACAAAAAAGTCTTGGTGCTACTATCATATGGTAACATGACATTTCACATAGTTGCCCTTTTGTGGTATTCTTAAATCCTGAAATTCCTCTACTCCATGTCTGTAAGCAAAGACTGTCATACTTCAGGACTCAGAACACTTGATATCTTTCAACTCTTCATCCGCTGTTTTCTCCAGCGAGAATAGCATCACTCGTTTATGAATCTTCAATCACAGCACCTGTATTATTTTATTACAGTAATAAATTCATTCTATTATATCTCCAACTAGATTATAAACTCTTCAGAAAAAAATTTATCTTTTTCAATTTTCTATCCTGGAGCTCAACACAGTACCCAGCATGGAGGTGTCATTCTATAAGTAGAGAATGAATTATACAAAAGACAATGCAATTAAATAATAGTAATGGGCAAATAGATTTTCAGCTTTTTAAAAATATCTTTTAAAATCTTATAAAGCTATAGACACTTTGGAGGTCATCTAGTTCTGTCTTTTTGTGTTATACATAAGAAACTTGAGGCCAAGAGAAAGGTACTGAACTAATCCTTGAAAAGTAAAAGAAAAAAATACAATTCATTGTCCCTGAACTCAGAGAAGTTGTCATTATTGTGGTTTAATGAGAATTCTGTTTTGATGTGTATTCTAGTTTCTCTTTCCATCCATTAAAATAGAAACTGGGAAAGATAACTTGAGTCTCTCTTCTCATGACATCCACAAATCAATTCCATCATGTTTACATGTTATAAATGGTATGGCCATTTCATTTATCTCTACAAATTACAGAGGAAGGAAGGAAGGGAGGGAGGGAGGAAGGGAGGGAGGAAGGGAAAAAGGGAAGGAAAAAAGGAGAAAGGATGGGAGAGGAAGTTCTCTTTCAAGTCTTAAAACAAAAACCTGGCACAGGAATTTTAATTTTTGTTTTTTTGTTTCAATCTGTTTATTTTTTATTATGTCATTTTTCTATTCCCCTACCTCCTAATTTATTTTTTTCTTGTAGAGATAATGGATGATTATATTGCCACCAATGCTATTAAAATTCATGTACTTTTCTCCCTACTTGGAACTTTAGAGTAAATATAATTACTCAATCTTATTGATGTTTATTGCCCTATTGCAGTAGCTCATTTACATACATGCATATTTCCTCAAATGATTTTCTTACTGAGATTTGGGGAGCAATTAGGTTATATTAGTTTAAATCAACAGACATTATTAAAATAACAATTACAGACTATATTGATGACAACCCTTCTGTAAGAAACTTAAATAGTATTTATGTCACTTAATCCTTCCAGAGAGATAAGACATTCGTTTCCATAATCTACAAATTTTAGAGGAAAAGGGATATAAAAATATTAGAATGGACTTGGAAAAAATCACTTAGCAGAATATAGTCAAAGTGAGGAAAATAATTTTAAAATCTGTGGCTTTTTTAAGAAGTACATTCAAGTGCATTAAACTGCCATAAAATGTATCGTACTTTAGCATGAAATATGAGAATGATTAAAATGAGGGAATAATTTTAAACTAAGTTCTTTTGAAATTACAAACATTTATTGTGTACCCAATAGGCTCTTTCTTTACATTATGCACAAAATTAATCCCTATGGGAAAAATCAAGGCCTATAAACCATTGTCATTCTTTTTAAGGATATGTAAAACAGTTGGGTTAAAATTTCCTTGGTCATAAAATATAGTTCTGCAACCTGTAATGAAAGAAATGTAGTCTAACAACTAATGCTATAGAGAACTGGCACACTACTACTGTTGTTTTTCAGTCACTAACCACACCAGAGGAAAGGCCGGTGCTTCCCTAACCATGCAGTTTAAAATCCCAGGGCCAAAGTGTCAGAGTGCCTGTGCTGAGTCTGACTTCTAGCCCAGCCTAAATTCTTGGTAGTGACCTTGAATGCATGAGCAGTGGGGGATTCACACATCTGCACCTACTCCCATCTCCATGGGTTTTCCCTGATAAATACTGCTCCAGCTCATTTCATTTGTGTACTCTCTTGCCATTTTCCCTCATTTGTATGAGAATTAGCAAAACAAGATGTAGATCTGGCCAGGTGACTAAAAAGTCATCATGGCTTTCTAGAAGTAGAATAAGGGTTCAAAGGAAAATGACCAAGCTGAAAGGAGGGAAAGGTCCATTTGGTGCAAATGAGCCAGGTTTTAAGGATGTGGTCACTGGCTGCTCTCAAGAACCAGCCTGACTTATTCTATAAAAAGAGAAGACCACCTGAAATAGAATTCTTTGGTTATAGTGAACTATCACCGAGGAAAGTCCTTCTGAAAAACTTGTGCATGCAAGTGTGCCTGTGTGCACGTGTGCGGGAGCACACACACACACACACAGTCATATAGGGTATTCATCCAATGATGACTAAAAATTGGGCAAACTCATACTGCTTTGAACTAGACTATCTGAAAGTCAAAAACAAGAGGAGATCCCCAAATTACGTCTTTTCTCTCTCCTTCCCTCCCCTCCCCTTTCCCTCCTCTCCCCTCTCTTCTCTCCTCTCTCTCAATTTTTTTCTTCTCTGCATTTTCTATGTTTCTTCCAAATTTATATTTTGTTGTTTGTGTTTCTCTTTAGCTACTAGATCTGAAGTTTCTTCAAGTGTCTGGTAATCTTTGCCTGTTTGCTTTTATATAAGTGAGTAGATTAGAGTCTCCATAGCCATGAGTGGGATATGTTGATTCTGAGCTTTGCTAAAGTATTCTAATTTATTGGAGAACGTCCTATCTCAGCATCGTTAAGTCTTCACTTCTTGGCAATATGAGGTACTGTCATGCAAAATTATTTTATACCCCCATCTGGATGATGCAGCCTTTGCTTCCAGCATTCTAAAAATCAAGTGAGCAATGACACAGGGTTTCCATATTCACTATGTAAACTTCTATTTTATCTCTGTTGCCAGTATATAACTTGTATTTTCCATTTTGCCCTCTGTATTCTAGTCTTGAGACTTTTTGTTTCTGTTCTTCAGATAATAAATCTCCAGAACTCTGCCAGAATAAGACAAGGCAATCAACCAGGTTTCAGAGGAGGGAAGGAATATAGGTCCAACCGCTTTGTAAACAGACATTGAAATAATTCTCCTATTATTAGCCCTACCTTTATCTCTTCCTTACAAAGATTCTAAACTCTGTCAATTCCTGGGCCTTTTGTGTTGTCTGTGGGGTAAACAACTTGACTTTACCCACTGCTAGCTTAGGATTCAACTTTCCTGGACATTCCAAATCCAACACACTCTAATTTTCTTTCTGAATTTCCAAATTTTTATTTCTATTCTCTGTTCTTACACTATTGTCTTTGTCTTTATCAATATAAGCATCTTTTTAAAATCCCTTCTCTCACTTTTGTGTGGTTTCCTGAAGGAAGGGGCGTAAATGTGTTTGTTGAAACCACCATTTGAAACCGAAAGTCTCAATATGACTTTTCTTGGAAAAAGTGCCACAACATTGGCAAACACGTCCCAGCTCTTAAGCTCAGAGCAATGATGTGGCTACGGCCATGCATTTCCCACAGTGCCAAGTTACCACATCAGAAAATATAATCAATACAACAATGTTTTTGTAAGCCTTCCAGTGAAACTATACTCATTCAATCTACCTATTAATATGTAATGTTTCCCAGAAGCCCCAGTAAATGCGAAGTCTGTAGATCTTTCCATACCAGAAAATGTAAGCTCAGAGGGGAAAAGCTTCAGTTACAGGAATGGTGATTAAATCCTGTGCCATACAATATCGCTATCTTGGAAACTGAAATTATGAGGGACCAGCTGTTGGCTCTAGCTTTAATTCTCATAAATGCAAAAGTGTACATTAATATCCCTGCAATGTAAAATGCTGCATGATGTAGGGCAGTGATGTCAGTGAATACATATGCATGGTTTTTAATCTTTTTCATAGAGTGAAACAGACACTTCCTGTGAATTACATTTAACACATTTCTTAAATAACGTTATATTGCAGTCAATATGAATGCTTTGAAGTTTACATTTTAAGTAAATTTTAAATATGTTGTTAATAGGATTTCTTATGATAGAACTGGTAGAGAAAAGTGAAACTGGATTCTAGCTATGTGATCTTTCCACTTCTGCTCAATTCCATCAAAGAGCAGTTATTTCTATGAAAAAATTCTCAAACATTTTTTGCAGCATTTAAACCAACATATGTTTGAGCTTTTTAAAATTTTATTTTAAATCAATTCCTCTGACTTTATAAAAACAGAAAACTACACTTGTTCAATTCCCAGTCCACATTTTCAAAATACAGTTTTTTCAGCTGCCAGCAAGTTACCAATGAGCAAGAAATCCAGTGGAAAAGTTGAGTATTAGAGGTGTTGCTTTATTGACTACTATCTTCTGCTAAGATCTATACTGGATATACTATTTATGAAAAAAATACCAAGAGATAAATAAAAAGTGTCTATACATAACTTTTCCACTGTTTTAAGAAAATAAATGCAATTGCTATCATACAAAGTCTCTACAAACTAGACACTTATTATCAGCAGAAATAATACTAAATTAATCTCTATAAAGGTGGAATTGCAATCCCCCAAAAACCCTACAACTGTAATAATGAATAAAGAAATCACTTCAGTAGGATTCCATTTTAGTGCCATGGATGATCATAACAGATTATAAATGTGATTCAGTTTAGGTTACAGGTAAATAAATCAAATATTACCAATTTATATCATCTATAAATATTATGAGAATGTGTTTTGATAAAGTGGTATGAATAGGGCCAGATGTGGTGGCTCACACCTATAATCCTAGCACTTTGAGAGACAGAGGCAGGATAATAGCTTGAGGCCAGGAGTTCAAGACCAATCTGGGCAACATAGCAAAAACCTGTCTCTACAAAAGATTTAACTATTTGCCAGGAATGGTGGCACATGCCTGTAGCCCTAGATATTCAGGGGGCTGAAGTGAGAGGATCATCTGAGCCCAGGATTTGAGGTTATGGTGAGCTGCAATCATACCACTGCACTCCAGAGAGACCCTGTCTCTTAAAAAAAAAAAAGGTACGAGCATGATATGGGTATGATACACAACTAACTCAAAAATAAGACTATTCACATTGTAAATCATGCTGACTCTATTCTTGATCTGGATATTATCATGTATTTTATTTTGATCTGTTCTTCGCCTGTCTTTATTTGGTTTTAGTATTCACCTTTATTAATTTTACCCTGAATATGCATAAAATGTCTTTAGAATCAAAGACAGATTATCATTATTCACTTAAAAAGTAAATAATCACTGTGTGGTTTCCCTGTTCCTTGCTTCTTATCCCTGGGGTTATTCATGAAATTCAGGTAAAATATTTATACACACACAAACTTCAAAATCTATGTTACAGATGAGACATGGAGAAAATTGAATTTTATCTGTTTATATACAGAAGGAAGAGGTAATTGCCTCCTCTTCCCTTCTCGAAAGCAGGGAGAAAATCTTTGTTCTTTGGAAACCAGATGGCAAGGATCCTGAGATCTCACTCTGAACTTTTGAGATATAAAAACATATCTCCAATGACCAGATAAGCCCAGTTTCTGTGGCTTTTCTGACCTAGAGATCTATCTAAGGTCCTGAGACTCATTTTCCCCTGAAAGGCAAAAACATACCTCTGGAGTTAGGAAAATTTGTCTGGAGTTCTCTCACTGTCTATACAGTTATAAATTAACTTCTCAAAGCTTGACTTAGCCCAGGATCTCAAGTTTTCAACAAAATTTTTTCAAAAAGTCCCAACTCCACAGAAACAAAAATATTTCCTCTACATCCATGCACTGGCTCTTGCTAGCTCCAGTTATTGGCACAATGAACTCTCTAGTGTTTCTCACGTAAGTATAAGCAGGTAGATAAGAATCTGGCCCTTAGAAAATCCAGGCTGTAAATATGCATGGCATATTTTATTAATATCACTAAGAAACAGTCATTTTAACCAAATGAATACAAGCAAGTCTTATTTATCTTATTTTATCTTATAGAAGTTCCAGACTTCAGAAAGAAATCTGTAGAACAGAATGATGTTACTGAAGAGAACTTTCCAAACTTCTACCAGGTTTCCCTCACTACCTTTGAATCAGCTAATTTCTTCCTTTCACAAGAATTAGATAATGGCATGCTTTTTCTTTACTTTTTCTTTCTTACAATTAACATATTTCTGAATTTGTCATAACTATGACATTTTCAGAACAACTAACATACCTTTTCTTTAATTAAGACCTGAAGGATTATTTTTGCTCTTTCTAGCAGTTCATTTCATTATCCTTTTCAAATTTCTATGTGTCTAAAAAACTATATTTTCTAAGTTTCATAAAACTGAATTTACATTTAAATACAATTCATTTTACTGGAAAAAGGCAATCCTTTAAAAGCATGGTTTAATTCAACATTAGACGTAGAGCTGTAGGATTATGTCTATCACATAAAATGGAGCATTTATACTAAATTCAACATATTTCTTCATAAGGGTATCCATATGCTAATCGAGAGTGATTACTTTTAATGCATGATTGTCAAGCTAAGTCAGATTAGTCTTTGAGAAAAACTCAGTGGCAACAATCTAGAAAAAAACAAAAATCATACAGTTTGTGTAAAAAGGTTATATTTCACAGAAGACAGGAGAAGATATTGAATTATGAAGTCTATGGAGAACAATAAGTCTTTTGGCTATCAGTTATGCAAATTTATCTATCATGATTTTAATTTTGTTTGCAGACACATTTGGAAATAATTAAGTGCCTTGATGTAAATTTAATTACTCTCATCCTAACTCCTTGGATAAATATACCAGCCGAAAATAATAACACTTATATAATCTGGCCTGGAAATAAAATCATAGACAATGGAATCAAAAACACAGATCCAGATAAATTTTACATGTTATACATTGATTATGTAAATTTGATCACATTAGAAAACAATAATTTGGGAATAACCAAGAATATAAGTCAATATAGTTAATCAAGAATAATGCATAATCCAAAAATGAGTTAAATATAAAAACATGCTATTTTTTCCCAAATAAATACTGCACTGACATTTATTTTATAAAATCAGGATATCTTAGTTTGCAAGGAAGACCTACACAAACATGTACTAAATGGAGAATTGTTGTAAGGATCTTGGGGATATAAGAAGAAAGCAAACACAGCTAGGCCTCCCAGGAAATAGAAATAATGTTAAGGGCACAACAATTCCTTAATATCTCTCATCTTAGAGGGGCTGCAATGATTCAAGAACAACTCCGGTAGCTGTCTCTTCTAACACAAGCATCCACCTCTTCCTGAATCCCTGCTCCATCACTGTGATGATAAGTAACTTTCTTTCTCTGGCTAATCTACTCTTTCTGCCCACCAACTGGCAGTGTTGGTAAAATGTGTGATTTTTTTTTTCTTCAAAGACTTCAAGTATAAGATTATTTCCCAACTTTATTTTAAAATTTAATGTTTGTTAATATAAATTTATCAACATTATCAACATACATATTTGTAAGCGCTAGCTACTGAATGAATGCCATCCTTAAAATTGAAATCTTTCAGTGAATCATAAATCCTAATTCTCTGGTAACTGAAATAAGCAACATCCTGTGCATTTGTTATAATTTTTCCCAAAAAGTATTTGCAGTTGTCCTTCAGCATACGTGGGGGGTTGATTCCAGGACCACCCCACAGCCCCCCAACCTCTGCAGATACCAAAATCTGCATATGCTCAAGTCCCTGCAGATGACTCTCAGGTTCTGTATCCCTCTAATACTGTATTTTCGATCCCCAGTTGAATCAGTAGATGTGCAACACGAGGATACAGAGGCCGACTGCATACTTCAGGAAATATAACATTTCTCGTTCATACGTTATATTTCACTTGCACATGAAGGAAAAGTAAATTCTGAAAACATCATTTTCCATAAAATTTCAGGAGGGGTATATGCAGTTCATTGTCTAAAAAAATAAAATTTCACATCTTTTTTCTAATCAGGTTTGCCTGCAATGATCTTATACTGATAGTAGTAATTGAATAACTGAAAATATGTCTCCAGTTACCCAGTTCAAACAAATCGCATGCACTATGTAAACATTTTTGATGTTGTTTTTCTCTAGTCACTATCAACTTTACCTTATAGATGCTTGCAGCATCAGCATATCAGAAAATAGTCAACTATGTTTAGTGTCCTTAAAGCCTCTTTTTAAAAATTTTTTATTCTTAATTCTTAGGGATACACATAGTTGTATATTTGATGGTCCATACCCTCCTCCTACTATTGTTTTTCTAGGAATCTAATACCAATACATAGCTCTTGCGCTGACATTATAAATTTGTTCAGAATTAAGATTTGTGTTAGATATTATCTGCTGTAGACTGAATTGTGTCCCTAGCCTGAAGGTAATTGTATTTGGAGATGAGGCCTTTGGTAGGTACTTAGGTTTAGATGAAGTCATAAGGGTGGAACTCCCATGATAGGAGTAGTATTCCTATAGGAAGAGGACACATGTGAGGACACAGTGAGAGCCAGCCGTATGAAAGCCGGAAAGAGGGCTCTTACCAGAACCTTATCATGTTGGCACCCTGATCTCAGCCTCCGAAACTGTGAGAAAACAAATTTCTGTTATTAAGGCCACCCAGTCTATGGTATTTTGTTATGGCAGCCCCAGCTAAGTAAGACGTTTGTTCAGCAAATGTGCTAATATAATCTGCAGCTTTATGACCAGCAGAAACTTTTATACAATAAATATAAAATCATTTATTTTAAAAAATAATTATACGTGTAGTAGCTCTCTGATGCTTTTATTTTTAACACAATTCTTCCAAGGGACTGCCTCCAGATGTGTGCTGTGCAGGTGTGGCCATGTGGGAAACCTAAAGTATCAGAACTGGGTCTAGAGAGCGCAGGATTTTCCAAACGAGGATAGTAAAAGAAAAAAAATTCAGATAATTATACCAGGAGGCTTCTTAAATTTCTGTAGCCAGCCTTTTGAATATCCACACTTATATTCAATATTCAGTTTTTATAGTACAATATATTCTAACTTATTTTGTGACATAAAATAAGGGCAGACCAGTCAGTAGCCCAGGTTCACCTCCTGATTGTCGAGTGGCTCATTCAACATACAATTGGAATCTTAATTTTTGTTTTGTTTTGGTTTGTGTTTTGCTTTGATTTTCCCTTAGAATCTGTTTTTTCCCATTTTTCTCATTATTTTTTTGATTGTCATCGTCACTGAGAAACTTCAACAATTTGTTTTTCTATTTCCTTAAGACGTATGAGGTCATATTTCCCACCACATACTCTTTAGATAGATCAATTAAATGCTCCATTTACAGGAGTGTTCTGAAAGACTCGCAAGGATCAGACAGACTTTGGCAGTAACTCCAAAGTCTGCACTATTGATAATAACAGATGTTCCCTTTAGTTTTTATCGTTGTAGAATGGGGTCGGTGGGGGGCAGTGGGAGCTCTAAAATTTATTTGTTGACATTTTTCCATTGCAATTAAAGTCACCAAAAACAAGGAATAAATAAAATATCCGTGAACAGCAAATGGGAGAGATTCACCTGTCAAGTCCAGTTTTGTTGCCCATTGAGTTTATTACCAAACTTACAGGGAAAAAAATATACTATGGAGCTTTTCAGAATTGTCGAGGTGTCTTCATTTATTCATGAGACATGCATTATATAATTATTATGTCCTTCATACAGGTAAAGAAACCAAGGCAGAGAAAAATTAAGTAAATTCCCTTTGTCATGCATACAGTGTAGGCAGCAGAGACAGGCTTCAACCCCAGGCAGTCTGACTCCACGGACCTTATTCTTACCCTCTGTAATTGATTGTCATTCTAGGCATTTTGACTTCCATGTTTCTTTTGTTATTGTTGTCTCTTTATCATGTTCCTTATGTGGGCCAAGAAAATGACACTATTACCTCTCACTACTGCCATGAAAGTGATTTAGGATATATTCACATTCAAGACAGTATTGAAAAAAAATAAGAAATTATAAAAAAATTAAATTAAAAAAGACAGTATTAATTAAATTCTGTACAGCAACTGATTATTTATCATTTAGTAAAAAAAATAATTTGGCCTCCATTTCCATTTGTGTACTTAGATGTCTGTTTGATTCTCAAAGTTTTTTGTGGATGAAAATATACACATGCTAGTTATGACTTGGGAAGTAAATAAGCATAAATTTAGTGATACAAAGGAGTCTCATAAATAAAGCTTAGAATGGGAGAATAAGGAAGGAGTGGGTACATTTTACCTGTTCTAGAAATCAAAAGACAAAAATAAGATTTGGGGGCTATAGCATAAGAATACAATATTGTTTCTACTTTTACATAACTGACAAGAACTTTCTGTGCCATTCAATTTCTTTTGACTCATATTTCTAATAAACCCATGCATAAACCCATACATGAAAACCACAAAATACTATCTATACCCTGCCACATACCAACCTTCATTGATTTGAAATGTAATTCCTATGTGTTTAAACACTCTAAACACTTGTATTTCCATGTCTTGTTTAAGAATTTGTCTGTATTTTATGGATAAAACGTACTGTTTAAACTTCAAACTTTTGTATTTCGCATATATATTTTAGAATATGTTAGCCTTCTAATAGTATTCTTGCAAGCCTTCTGCTACTATACAATGGCAGAATGTAACTTTTTATGAAAAAGCATATTTTGATGGAAAGTGTACCAAAAATGCACTAATATTGGGCTCTCACATTTTTATCCCTAATACTGCCACCAACTAGCTATATAAAACCCCCAATTCCTGAGTAACTTAGATAATAATATATATAATGTGATTTCATTTTATTAAAAAGAAAAATTTTTACAAAATATGATAAAATATACTGTTTACAATTACTAAAATAATCACATATACCTTGTAGAACATTTGAAAATATATAAAAACAGAAATTAAATAATTTTTAATAGAACAGAAGTCCCAGATATCAAGAGAAAATTATAGTACAATAATATTTTTGTATATTGTCGTAGTCAGCTTGGGCTGCCATAACAAAATATCGTAGACTGGGTCCCTTAAACAACAGACATTTATTCCTTACAGTTATGGAGGATGAGAGATCTAAGATCAAGGTGCCAGTCCACTTAGTTCCCTGGTTTGCAGATGGCCACCTCCTCACTGTGTCCTCACAAGGGGGAGAGGGAGAAAGGAGTAAGGGCCTCTTCTTATAAGGGCTCTGATCTTCTCACGAGGGCCCCACCCTCATGACCTTCCAAACTTAATTACTTCCCAAAGGTCTTGTCACCAAATATCATCACATGGGGGATTAGGGCTGCAACTTATGAATTTTGAGGTGACACAATTCAGGCCATAGGAATGTCCACCCAGTCTTTTTTGCTTTTTTAAAACTTAGTTTTAGGCTGGGCGCAGTGGCTCACGCCTGTAATCCTAGCACTCTGGGAGGCCGAGGTGGGCGGGTTGTTTGAGCTCAGGAGTTCGAGACCAGCCTGAGCAAGAACGAGATTCCGTCTCTACTAAAGAAAAAAAAATAGAAACAAATTATCTGGACAACTAAAAATATATATATATATACATATACATATATATAGAAAAAGTTAGCTGGGCATGGTGGCGCATGTCTGTAGTCCCAGCTACTCGGGAGGCTGAGGCAGAAGGATCCATTGAGCCCAGGAGTTTGAGGTTGCTGTGAGCTAGGCTAACTCCATGGCACTCACTCTAGCCCGGGCAACAGAGTGAGACCTCTGTTTCAAAAAAAAAAAAAAAAAATTAGTTTTGCTTCTTTGAAAACGCATATTTCACTGCATTTTACACAATGCAGAAGTATAAAATTTTTAAAAAGTCAAAAGTGTTCCTCAGTTCCTTCAATCCCATACCTCTCAGAACTGATTTTTAAGCCATCATTTTTCTTTTTTTACAAACATATAAAACTACATGCACACTTATGCAGAATTTTTCTTTAATTTTTAGGAAATCATGCTTTACATATTTTCTATAACAGGCCTATTTTCTTTATATGTAATTCTACCCCATGTTTTTTAACAGATGAATGATAATTCTTAGTGTAGTTATAGTAAAATTGTTCAACCTTTCTCTCTTTAATACAGTTTCAAATTGTTTTCAGTGTATTGCTAATAAAAACCCTTATAAATAATAAAAATTTATATGTATGTTTAAATTTGAAGAATATTTTTAAATATAATAAATGCTTTACTCTTTTATATTTTCATGCACTCAATCTTTTTCCAAGTCATCAAGAGGCATCTGTCTATTTAAGGATGGGATTAAGAGGTGATAAAATTGTTCAAACAGGAATGCAAAAGAATGAGGATTAATATTCCATTTCTCATGCACAATATAAACTTTATGGATCCTCAGCAAAGCAATCTACTTGACAGATTTTTGATTCCATCATATTTCCTCTTTATAGAGAAAGAATTCAGGATTAGATTTTAGTTTTATTCTATCCTCAGAACCTAAAGAAGGAAAATATCAAATTCAAAAATGGAAAACCCAAAACTCTCTTCTTACGCTTTTTCTTTATTGGAGAGAGAAGAGAGAAAAGAAAAGAATGAAATCAGAGTCCCCGGTCATCCTGGCAGGTGAGTGTGTGTTGGGAAGTGGAGGGAGAGCAGGGATATTTATTCTGTAACATGCAGATAGGTAGGGGAGAGTCCAAAGCATTGGGTCTAGTGGTGCACCTGACCGGCTTTAGCAGTGGGAGCCTGTGCACTCTTGGAAAAGCCCCATGCATGACCATTTCCCACATGACACTAGGCAATGGCACAACAGCTGTGTGAAATAGATGTAGTGGAAGCAGTGTTCCTAATTCTCAATGGCTGTATAGAGCAAGAGACCTGGGATGACCAAGTGTATCAGTAAGGAAATTCAGAAGTGTAGAAAGTGCTATGGCATTCTCAGAAGTCCAGAGTTAATGTAAAAAAAAAACACTTTAAAGATGGGAGTTAATGTCTGGACCACCTAAATATCTTTCAGTGGGTGAATGGATAAACAAACTGTGGTTCGCCTTTTGATCCCTAAGGTTATTTTTTTTTATATACTGGAGATCTAATGTATAGCATTGTAACTACAGTTAATAATAATGTATTATATACTTGAAATTTGCTCAGAGAGCAGCCCCTAACATTCTGACACTCTTTTCTGAATCGCCTGTTCTATAGGTTCACCAAGTTTTTAACTCAATCTACGCTTTACCCACTCGGCAGTGGCCTGAAATTCACTCTCCCACTGGGCAATCCAGGCCAGATTTCATCAGTTCCACTTCGAAAAGTGTATCTTTTCCATTGAAATCTTCCTCTCTGTTTTATTAAAGCCCCATTAAAAACAACATTCTATGAATTGGCAGAAATTGCTTTCATCCTTCATTTCAGCCTGCACACTATGTTACGTGGCCACGATTGGACTGTTCTGGCTGCCGCTTCTCTCCACAGAGCACAGATGATACATCTGACGCTGATATTTTACCTGTATTCCCCGCTGTCCTAGGTGGTAACATGCCAGCCTCAGATCTGAGCATAAAACTACGCGTCCACGTGTTGATGCCTGTTTCAAGAGAGAAAACGTTGCTTTACATCCCAAGCCCGATAAAATCAATCTTCTCTTTCTTACTAGAAAAGCTACTAACAAATAAGCATTAGGTTCTCAAAGGAAATTTTTGATAAGACAGTTAACTTTCAGCGTTTATATTTATCTCACCAACAAAATTAAAGTACATTGTTAAAAGCATTAATTGTCAATTACCAAGGCCTAACATGTTAAGATATAATGTCTCTCAAAAATTTATTTCCAGGTAAACACAGTGTAATCTATTCTCAGTACTGTGTTTTCAAAGCTGCTGAAGTTCAATATGGTGATAATTAGAAGGAAAATTTTGATGTTCTCAGGAATTGGGTCAAAGACGTATCACTTATATCACTTATTTTTCTAATGTGAAAATTTTGTTTTCGAATTTACCACTTTCTTTCTAAATTCACAATTAAACATCAGGACAAACTTTTATAGTTTCTTTAAGATGAAATAGTGGCACAGTTTAAGACAGCTCTTATTGAACCAGTAATAATACATTCAAAAATGGGAATATTTGGGTGTATTTATAGGTCAATAGGTAACCATAACTAAACTGAACTATTGGTGTGTTGCAAGTTGCCAAGATTGGGAGAAAATTTAATTAAAAGCTCAACAAGTGTGGAGTTTTTTGTTAACTCATTTTCTAAATGAATAATTTCCTTAAAATCGAATTCTGTATTTAAGCATGAACTAAGTTCCTTAAATTTTTCAAATTGCCTGTTTTTGTAAAGAGACTGTACCACAGCCATACAACACATTATATACCGCCATAACCAATATTGGTTTTGACTTGGCATAAACCTTGTCTTCCCTCCATTTCTTGTTATTTGTTCCTGGTTGCTAATTCAGAAATAGTAGGAACCTTTGCATAAAGACCAAACAATCTGTGATGGAAGAAGGAATTGTAACACCCAAATCAGCTTCTCTTTCAGAATCCAATGTCGCACGACTTCTCTAAGAGCTTAAAATAGTCCAAAATGGGTTCCTTATGCAGGAAGGCCAGCAATGCCTCCTCCCTCCACTCCCAAGGAAGGGAAACATCAGGACACAAGGGCTGGTTACAGGCCCAATGGATGCGGGTTGAGGCTGCAAAGCTGTCTTCTCCAGATACCCTAGCACTGCTGGCAAGCTCAGGGTTTTCTGAGAGACTACGACTATGAAATATAGAGCTGTGACATCCGGAATTTCATGCTTACAGTGCTGTGGGTCAATCTTAGCTGAGTCTGAGCTTTTTTTAGTTGTTTTAAAACTTAATTTTACTTTATTAAAAACACATATTTCCATTCAAGTTCACACAATACAGAGCTATGAAATTTTTAGAAAGTTGTTAGTGTTCTTCAGCCCCTTCAATCTCATACCTCTCGGGTAACTAAAGCTAACGGGTTGGGTGAGGAGAGACCTCATCTATTCCTTTCCCTTCCTGCCCTCCTCAAAAACTACTGACTGGCCCGCAGAGACCTCATCTTAGCAGATATCGAACACTGTCTCCACCTCTAGGACTCTAGGATGAGGATTGTTTTCAGCAGCAGTTCCGCCTGGCAGCAACACATTTCTCCAGTTCTCCTTCCTCAAGCCTTGTCCTCTGAAGGACATTTGAGTTGCATCAGTGCTACGTCTCACAGGTGTGTTCTAAGAAGCTCGGACAGTGGGGGTGGGGGTGGGTGGAAGAGTCACTGCTAATTCCCTAGTGTTAGCAGCAAGTCTCTAGCTAAAGGCTTGGCCAGGGGTCACATATATGCATAAGGTGGCAGACCTGAGCGCCTACTCCAATGGGTAGATAGGAGCAATTGGGACTGAAATATTTGAGTCAGGAACCTATGGAGGATGATTTCCCCAAACAGGCTGGCCCTAATAAGAGGACATTCCCCCCAGAGTGAAGTTAGAAGTGTGGAGCCATCAATCAAACTATTAAAACAAATAGGATCGTATTTTTTCCCCAAGCTAGTATATGAGACATTAGTTGGTGCCACAATAAAGATACAGGGTGAATTTGCTGGCAGACAATTCACTGGAAAAAAGTTTTTTAAACCAAAATATGCAAGTATAATAAGGAGAAAAAGGGTACATATTTGGAATCAGAAAGACGAAGTTTAAATCCAAATATATTAACTACTCAGACAGAGATTTGGGCAAATCAGTTAAACTTTCTTTAGCTTTCTATTAATGTGAAGAACTGCTTTGAAAAGTTTTCATGATGTCTAAATGAGATATTTAACTCTTAAAAATATATTTCTTTTTCCAATCACATTGTTACTTAAAATAATCAGTACACCACTTTTTTTTTACATTGTCTAATGATATGAAGCTAGTGTCATTAGGGAAAACACAATACTGATGTCACATTATAATAACACTTAATAGTAGATGCTTGACAATCGTCTTCTGAATTTTAACAGCAAAGTTGAAGTCAGTATTACCTGATTCCGCCTCCCATGTCTATCAACAAACACCTTAACTCTTCTCTTGGCTGAGATTCAATCTGAAGCAACATTGTACAGATGAACTTCTTCACGCTAAAGTCACCTAGAGCGTTGAGCCAATGAGATGTCAACCTTACGAGATGCCATTAAAATAAAAGTACATGTAAAATAAAAATACCATTGGTACAACCATTGAAAGTTCCATCATGATAGAAATCAACATGATTTATACAAAGGAATCTGAAATTTGCCCACAGAATTGGAGGTTTTAGACTTCACCTCAGAGTTGATCTGACTCAGAGCAAAGTTTGTCGTATGCTTATTGACCTGAAGAGAGATCTGCACCTTCTTTGCTTAGCAAAGCAAAGAAAGCTTAATTAAGCTTAACTTAGTTATGTTTAACTCTTAATTCTATGAGTTCTAACAAGTGGTGAGAAACATGGAAATGTACCAAGATCATTACCCCGAGAGAGCTAAACCTGAACCAAACTCTTCAGTTACACTCAAACGTGCACACACATAATCTCATGCCAACTTCAGACGGGAAAAATGCCTACTGTCTGACTTGTTGGCTTTATGTGTGGCTGTAGGGAAAAGATGGTTAGAAAAAAGTAAGAAAGGTCTGACAAATAATTGCTATATCATGCTTCTGAAAAGTATCCTTAATATAAAGCAAGAGGAACTATTTACAGGAGTTTGTACTTATTGCCTTAGGTGGGGTTTTATTTTTTTATTTGGTTTGGTTTGTTGGTTTTAATTCAATGTCTGGTAAAACTGACATACTCAACAGAAAAGGTCAGAAGTACAGCAGATTAAATGTGTGTGTATGTATTTTGTGGGTGTGTGTGTGTGTTTGTGTGTGGCCAAAAATGTGCTACTTTCTTCTGTTGCAAGCCCTGGATCATCACCCCTCACCCCATGTTCAGCCACAAGATCCTGACACATTCGGCACCCAAATTTGTATTTTCATAGACATTAAAATGTATTTCTTTATTATATTTCTCTTTTAAGGGTTCATATCTAAAATATTAATAATGTAAAAAATATATACATAAAATTGAAGATGATAATGTCTTCTGTAATAAAAATACTTACCTTATGCATGGATTTTCTATAATAATTTCCTTTTAAAATTCTTTTTCATTCCTGGCTTATCATTTAGTAATGTTAGCTTAATAAAACCTGTTTAGCTAAATTTTCCACTAAATTATATGCGGTAAAAATCATTCACCCACCAGAATTTTTAGACGTGACTGTTCTTGACATGTCTTGCCAAGTTATCCCAGTCTTAAGCTTGTTCACCATTATGCACCCAGTGCCTAGCACAGAGTTTTCTTCAACAATAAATGAATGAATGAATGAATATATGAGAGTCCCACAACAGCAACCAAGCTATATTTCCTAGGTTTGGACTCTCACAGGATTATAGGAACTCTCCTCCCAGTATGTTTCAGAAGTCCCCTAGGGCCTTTCACACGGGTATCCACATGGCCATGTCTTTCTTCCTGTTATAAGAGAAGATGCTCCTACCAAAGACCAACCTCCACCCTTGTGCACTGGATCCTGTTGCCCAGGATCTTGCTCTTCTGCAGCAATAGGTTTTCTCTCTTAAGTACATTATTCTTATCAATATAATCACATACTGTAACTTTTCTCATCTACATGAATGAATGAAAACTCAATCAATCTACTTTCTTAACTGCTACTACCGCATTTCTCTGTATAGCAAAATTCTTTGTGTGGTCTTTCACTGGTTGAAGACTACAATGGACCCATCTCTATTGCCTTCTCCCACGCCTTCCCCTCCCTGCTCACACTGCTGCATGACCTCCATAACTCCGGGAATAGTGAGGTCATAACCTGTCATTCCTAACACGTAAAAAGTTCTACCTCTCCTTTTCTGTCATCCTCAATGTGTCATGCTCAGGTATCCATACAGCCATGAGGCACTTCTGCTCCTGAGGTTTACTCTTTGAGTCCCCAGGTTCCCAGGCAACTGACCTGTTTGTTGATGATCGAGCCCCCTACTCTTAACCTTGGGCTCTTTGTCCACCGCCCATCCTTCTTTACTTGTAGTGAGCTCCAGCGGTTTCCTCCCTGTAATAAGAATATCCCCTTCACATTGCACTTTGCTCAAATAGCTCTACCATGTGCTCCAAATGTCTAGGATATTTTGGTAAAATAAATATTGTTTGTTTCAATTTTCATTTCTTCTGGCTTTGAAAAAGGTTATTTGTATGTGGTTTTTTTTTTTTTTTTTTTTTAGGGAATAAGAAGATCTGAAGTGTGATCTGTTTAGTGCACACTATTGAATTAAAACTTAACACTTCCTTGTTGCCTTGGCTCGTCTTTTTTGTATCAAGTTAATGTATCATGTTTTCCCTGAAGATAAATATCTTCACAAAAGTAGCCTTCACCTTCATAGTTATAGACCTCAGGACCTCTTCCATCTGTGTTTAAACACATCTAATTTTCAGGCTATTCACAGCCCCAGGTTTAGAGACTGTATGTTCCTGTTTTGAGATGTTTTAGCATTGTCAAACAAATGTTAACACCTCTGACTGAACAAAGAAAGTGCAATTATAATTGGTGTAAAGTATCCAGTGTTATTTCTATGGCCTAACATAAAAAGATCTAAATGGAAGAAAATGGAAGAAGAAGGAGAAATGAAGGCACTCAAATGTTACTCATTTTCTTTTAACCTGAAGTCCTGCACAGTGAAACCCTCTCTAGTTTCTCAGGATTAAGATATTCAGAAGGTCAATGTTTTGGACATTTTCTGACTTCCTCCTTATGTGTTATATAAGGTCTCTTACAGGCCTTTTATATTACATTAAATTCAAAATTATTCAACTATTATGAATAGAGATAAATCTAAACAATGAAACAAACTATCACTTCATTGTGGACCTGAGACCATCATGGATATTAGCTGTCCATCACTATGACCTGAATCTCCTTAGCAGAACTTGACCCTGTTCTGAGCTGCTGCATGGTCTCTGCATGTATAACAACCAGAAAAAGACAATTCTAGGGTGAGAATGGGGAAAGTTATAGGAGTGTAAGTTTCAGTAGATAAAGCAAGGTAGAGACAGAGTAGACAAACAAAAAACAAAAGTATTGACCATAATACCAAATAGGTACAGAGGAATGGATACTCCAGAACATTCATGTAGATTTTTATTTTTCCAGACTTAGTGAGAGAGAATTGTGATGGTCTATGGTGATGTGGTCATGGTGCTGTCATTAGAACAATGCAAAGACAGCATAATCCTTCAACACATGCACTCCCTGCTTTTCACAGAATTCATCAGGCATTCTACGTATATGAAGCCTGCTACCTCATAACCACTACCAGTACTGCAGCGATCTACCACAAATGGGTCCTCCTCATCTGCTCACCCTGCCTCATCGCATCTTTCCTGGGAAAACATCTGTCCTCTGACAAAGTTGTTTACTTTCAGAAATAAAGTCTAAATAAAATGAGACATTTTAGATAACATGTAGAAGTGGAAGCAGAGTAGCTATGATTCAAAGTAAACACTAAGTGATCAATAAGACAAGACACACAGTAATAAATGAAGTGGAAAGGCATTACAGTGCTGGAAGTATTAGACCCGTAAATGCTGCAGAGTAAATCATCACCTCACATAAAGTGAATACAATCCTTGATATAGCAGGATGAGGAATTATCTCATTGCACTGACATTAGATCAGATCTTTGCTTTGCCCATTATTTTAACCTAAGACATAGAATTTTACCATTTTGTACCAATGTTTTTCATCTTAAGTTGAATTAATACCTATCCTATATAGTTGCTGGATGTTTAAATGAGGTGATATATTTGAAAGCACACACAGATTCAAACTATAATTACTGTTGTTGCTGATGTTGTTACTTTTTACTTTTCAAGATTTATATCCAGTTTCCATACTCTAGAACCTGAAAAAAAATAACTGAAGACAATTTCAAAAGTAACCACAGGAGCTGGTTACTTACAACTCTGTCATTAAACTAAAAATCATTGAATTGTACAATTTAAATGGGTGAATTAGGTAGTATAGGTATTGTATTTCAATAAAGCTATTATATACATACATACATGCAAATATATATTTATTTATTTATTTACATATCCTTCTACATTCATAACTTAGTCACTCAAATGCAGATGCTGAGACATCCAGAAACAGTTTCAATGCCTTTTCAGCACATTAATGATGAGAATTTCAGGAGCAAGAAAACGAAACAGGTGTCATGAAGACAACATTCAGAGTTGAAAGGAATCCATCGTCTAAATAACTGAAGCAGTTATTATCCAAGTTACAAAAACCATCTGTCCCCCCAGACAGTTGTAAAGCCCCTCTGCTCTGCAAATCGGAGATGATGCTGTCACAGAGGATTGATTTGTGCTGTTGACGTGAAAGGCTCTCTGTAGATACAAAGCATCGTTGTGCTATTACATGTGGCCCACACGCCTTTTCATTGATATGTACTGTGTCGAAAGCAATTTTCCCCACCCTGCAGCTCAATGAAAATTGAAAAAGCAATGTACTGTTGCTGTTATTATTATTGTTAATCCATTTGGAGCTTGTCACATTTTATCCTCAAGCAGATTTACATGTTTGACTAAGAGTATGACTGATGTTATGATATTGCATTGTCCTTAAGATTATTTTATAACTGAGAAAATCAAATAGGCAGTTTGTATTTTGGTCTTTCTATTTTATATCATGACTTCTTGAGCAAATGTAAGCCATGCTGTTTTCTTAGTTTTAGAATCATAGGATGTCTCCCTCACATGCTAATTCCTGCTAATTATACTTCATAGATTGTATGTCAGTTGTAACTATGACTTACTCCTGGACCTTTACGATTCATTCTTTTCTCAATGTAGCCTCACCTCTGGCTACATTGAAGGGTCCTTGGAATGGCACTGGATTAAAGTTGAGCCAACAAACTTCCTTCTTCTTCACTAAACCTCAGTGTTTGCTCTTAAGGCCTTCAACTGATCATATGAGGCTTACCACATTACAGACGGTAGCGTGCTTTACTTAAAGTCAACAGAAGTTAACAACATCTATAAAATACTTGCATAGCAACACAGATTAGTGTTTGATTAAACAACCCCATACTCTAGCCTAGTCATGTTGACACATGACTAATTGTTACATTGTCCTTATATTCCACAAATTTCTGGCTCAGAGATGACAACTTCTACGTATCTTATAAACCATTTTGTCCTCTAATTTGAGGAAACAAAGCATGTTCATAAAGTGAACACTCCAGAGCTTTAAATTTAGACTCAGGATTTTGAAGCCAGTAATAAAACACTCAGATAATATTCTTGCATTGTATAAAGTCAGCAGAAACTCTAAAGTGAATTACAGCCCTGCAGGCACAACAGGACCATCAATTACTATTCTGGATATAAATATCAAGTATTTATCCAGTAAGAGGTAAAAGTTTTTGTGTAAAGTTGTGCATGTAATGTTTTGTTACTGAGCATTATACATAATTCCAGCTGAAATAACAATCGCTGGGTCAGCACCTGCCAAAACAAGTTTGAGAGAGGACACATTTATATACTTAATCCATCTGCATGCATATCCTGCACTTCCCAGGCCACACTGGAAAATGAATATACTTTAAAACAATATCTGATAAATACTGAAATATCATATGAGACAAGTCATTTGTACTTGCTCCTCTAACATACAGCAGTTCATCATACATTTAGTATTTCCTTTCTTTAAAAATGCTGCTTGCATGCTACTGGTCAAATACCTACATGTGTTTTCTTCATATCTAGTTTTACATGATCCATTGATTTTGGATCAATAATTTAGAATAACAATCTTAAAATAGCGCAACAAGACAAGAAAAAAGAAGTCAGACTAGAAGTGAAGGATGGATGTGTTTATTTAGGTCTTGGGCAAAATATTTTATATTAAAATAAATGAAGATGTGGAGGAAGAGAAATTGAGTTTAAGTTCATGCTTTAACTCTTACTAGCCATGCAATATATGGAAAATTCAAAACTAAATTTTTTCCTCTATAAAATTGGGATAGCTATAGCAATCTTATATAGTTGTCATAAATATGAAAATACAAAGGGCCTATAGCACGATGCCTGGCATAGACAGGTATTCAGAAAATGCATACTAATTTTATTATCCTCTCTGAGTTTTAGTTTTACTCATCCCTATAATTTAGAGAATTAGGCTAAATGACTCCCTAGGTGTACTCCTCTTTTAAATTTGTACATTCTAATTACTAGTGATAAATTCATTTGCACTTTGAATAGTCCATTCCACAAAGTTTTCTACACCCTGACCTCTCTTCAGAGCAGGCTTGAGAAAAGGACCTTGCTGTAACATTTACCTTGTTTCTGGTGCTTTCTCACTAGTAAATGATGCTATGGGAAACATGTGATGTCTTACTTATGATAGCAAACAGGTGTCTTAACTGAATTAATCTCTGGTCATATGAACAGTATGGTCCTCTAGTTTATTGCTTTGCAGGATGAATATGTCGGAATCCAACTATTCTTGATTTTAACCAATGACTAACAATCTCAAAATCTTAATGTTTTTCAATTAACCACCAGTGTTTCCTTATAGATAACAGGACAGAACCCAAAGTTAACCATTATTTGTACAAATAAAGGATAATGAGTCCACTCTTTTAAAAATGACAAACATTATCTGAGTGATTCAGTGGTCATGGTTGCAATAAATTGAAACAACAGAACTAAAAAAGTCATCATGATCCTATTCCAAATGAGTTTCTAAATGTAATTCTGCAATTAGTTATAATCTGGCAAAGAACAAAGAAGTCACAAAATGTTAGCTTTTAAAGATTCTTTTCAATCATGAAGCCGAACCTTCTCTAGCTCCATTTTCTTAAATCCAGATATCCGTTGAGATGTAAGAATGATAGCTTCAAACCTCATTTGACCATACCTTCCCAGAGCCCATGGCCTATATTTCTCTGGTCACCTATGCCTTTCTATTTGCTCATATGTTGTCCTGAAACTGCACATGTCAAAACAGTCATGAAACTTAGTCATTGCCCCCCATTTTCACAACCACCAAAAATCTTTTGCCAACAAAATATGTATGTAAAAATGGAAATGAACAGACAGTGACATTTTAAAACAGTGACTTGTGATCTGAGGGATAATTGTGAAAATTGGGAGAAAAAGGGATATGTCAAGTAGGTTGCCCCTCTTCTGACCTTGACATTGCTGGCAAAGTGGTTATATTTACTCAATGTCTGATTTTTTCTCATGGTCTATCTTTCTGAGTTATTTAGTTTTTGCTAACAGCCTCTTTCTTCATTGACATGTGGGGAAGAGCCAATCTCCTTATTGTGAAATATCTTGGGATAGCCTTTTCCAGAGAATTAATAGATTTTATATATATTTTAAAAGGCAATTCTATGGGCATATACATTTGGAAAACATGTTATAAAAGTTTTTTTTGTTTTGTTTTGTTTTCTAGGATTTCTCCGAATCTATTATGTACTACCTTTCACTGTACATTTAAAACATAGGTAAACAAAGTTTCCAAAGTTTATTTTGCCATTGTTGAGGGTTGAATTGTGTCTCCAAAAAGAATTATTGAAATCCTCAGACTTGATACCTTTGAAAAGAACCAAAGAAGTTCATTATTTAATGATAGGAGGATCAACTCAGCAAGAGGGCATACAATTGTAAATATATATGCACTCAATACTGGAACACCCAGATATAAAAACTGAATATTATTAGATCTAAAGAAAAAGCTAGACCTCAAAATGATAATAGTTGGGGACTTTAATACCCCACTTTCAACATTGCACTGGTCATCTAGACAGAAAATCAACAATAAACGTTGAATTTAAACTGCACTGCACACTAAATGAACCTAACAACATTTACAAAACATTTCATACAACAGCTATAAAACACACATTCTTCTCATCAGCAAATGGAATATTCTCCAGATTATATCATATGTTAGGATACAAAACAAGCATCAACAATTATTTTTAAAATCAAAATCCCATCAAGTGTCTTTCATACCAGAAAGGAATAAAACTAGAAGTCAATAACAGAAGAAATTTCAAAACTATACAGATAAATGGAAATTCAATAACATGGTCCTGAATGACTAATGGGTTAATAAAAAAATTAAGAAGAAAAATGTTTAAATTTTGAAACAAATGAAAATGGAAACAGCATACCAGAAACCTATGGGATACATCAAAAATAGAACTAAGAAGGAAGTTTATAGCAATACATGTCTAATTCAAAAAAGGAGAAAGATTTCAAATAAACAACCTAATGATGCACCTCAAGGAACTGAGCAAGATAAAAGCCAAAATTCATAGAAGGAAAGAAATAATAAAAAGAAATAATAAAAATCAGAGAAGAAATAAATGAAATTTAGACTAAAATAATAAAGATCAACAAAACAAAAAGTTGGATTTTTGGAAAGACAAACAAGACCAATAAACTATTACCTAGACCAAAAAAATAGAAAAAAGACCCAAGAAAAATAAAATCAGACACTAAAAGTAGACATTACAACTGATACCACAGAAATATAAAAGATCATTTGAAAGTATTATAGACAACTACTTGACAACAAATTGCAAAACCTAGAGGAAATAGATAATTCCTGGACACATACAACCTACCAAGATTTTACCAGGAAGAAATAGAAAACCTGAACAGACCAATAACAAGCAGTGAGATTGAATCAGTAACAGAAATCTCCCAACAAAGAAAAGCCCAGGACCAGCTTCACTGATGAAGCTGACACATTTTCTTCTTAAACTATTTCACAAAATTAAAGAGGAGGAAATTCTTCCAAACTTATGCTACAACGCCAGCATTACCAGCATTACCCTGATACTGAAACCATATAAGGACACAGAAAAAGAAAAAGAAAACTATAGGTCAAAATTTCTGATGAGTATAGATGCAAAAATTCAGAAGAAAATACTTGCAAACCAAATCCAATAGTAGATCAAAAAGATTATATACCATGATTAAGTGGGATTTATCCCAGGGATGCAAGAATGATTCAACAAACACAAAGAAAAAAATAAGGTAAATCACATCAACAAAATGAAAAATAAAAAACATGTGATCATCTCAATATATGCAGAAAATGCAATTGGTAAAATTCAACATCCCTTCATTAGAAAAACTCTCAACAAATTAGACATATAAGTAACAAACCTCAACACAGTTAAGGCCATGTATAACAAACCCACGTTTAACATAATACTGAATGGAAAAAAGTTGAAAGCTTTTCCTTTCAGAGCTAGAAAAACACAAGAAGGCCCACTCTCATCACTCTTATTCAATATAGTATTGACATCCCTAGCCAGAGCAATTAGGGAAATAAAGGGCATCCAAATTAGAAAAGAAGAAGTGAAATTGTCTCTGTTTGCAGATAACATATAGAAAAACTTAAAGAGCTCCCCAAAATAACTCATAGAACTGATAAGCAAATTCAGTAAAGTTGTACTATACAAAATCAACATATAAAAATTAATAGAATTTCTACACACCAATAGCAAACAATATAAAAAAGAAATCAAGAAAACAATCCCATTTATGATAGCTATTAAAAATACCTAGGAATGCATTTAATCAAGGAGGTGAAAGCTCTCTACAAGGAGAACTACAAAACACTGATGAAAGGAATTGTGGATGACACAAACAAATGGAAAAACATCCCAGGCTCATGGATTGGAAGAATTAATATTGCTAAAATAACCATATTATCCAAAGTGATCTATAAATTCAAGGCAATCCCTATAAAAAATACCACTTACATTCTTCACACAAATAAAAAATATCTTAAAATGCATATGGAACCACAAAAGACTGCAAATAGCCAAAGCAATCCAAAGCAAAAAGAAACAAAGGTGACAGCATCATACTACAAAACTTCAAAATGTATGACAAAGCTATAGTAACAAAAACAGCATAGTGCTGGCATAAAACAGACACATAGACTAATGGAACAGAGAATCCAGAAATAAATCCATATATTTACAGCCAACTGATTTTTGACAAAGGTGCCAAGAACATACATTGGGGAAATGACGGTCTCTTTAATAAATGGTGTTGGTAAAACTGGGTATTTATATGCAGAAGAATTAAACTTGACCCCTATCTCTTACCATACACAGAAATCAACTCAAAATGGATTAAAGACTAAAATGTAAGATCTGAAACTATAAATCTATTAGAAGAAAATATAAATGAAATGTTTTTGGATATTGATTTTGGAAAAAATTTTATGGCTAAGACCTCAAAGTGTAGGAAATAAAAGCAAAAATATACAAATGGGATTATATCAAACTAAAAAGCTTCTGCACAGCCAAAGAACAATCAACAGAGTAACGAGACACCTTGAAAAATTGGGAAAAATATTTGCAAACTATTCATTCAACAAGGAATTAATATCCAGAATGTATAAGGAACTTAAACAACTTAATAGAAAGCAAGCAAACAAATAATCCAATGAAAAACATGGGCAAATCATCTGAATAGACATATCTCAAAAGAAGACATACAAATGGACAGCAAGTACATGAAACAATGCTCAATATCACTAAGCATCAGGGAAATGCACATCAAAACCACAATGAGATATCATCTCATCCCAGGGATTATCAATTAGACAAAAAAAAAAAAAAACAAAGAGTGGCAAGAAACTTGAGAAAAGGGAACTCTTATATACTATTGGTGGGAATGTAAATTAGCATAGCCATTTTGGAGAAGAGTATGGTGGTTCCTCAAAAAACTAAAAATAGAACTACCATATGATCCAGCAGTCCTACTACTGGATGTATAACCAAATGAAATGAAATAAGTATGGCAACGAAAATATTTACATTCCCATGTTTATTGCAGCACTGTTCACAATAGCCAAGATATGGAATCAACCTACATATCCATCAATAGATGAATGGATAAAGAAAATGTGATATATATACACATTGGAATACTGCTGAGCCATAAGAAAGAATGAAATCTTGTCATTTGTAGTAATGTAGATGATCCTTGAGGATATTATATTAAGTGAAATAAACCAAGCATAGAAAGGTAAATACATGTTCTCATTTACACACAGAAGCTAAAAAAAGTTAGTCTCAAAGAAGTAGGGAATAAAATAGTGGTTACTAAAGTCTGGGAAGGGTGGAGAAAGGGTCTAGAGAGAAGTTGGTTAAAAGATAAAAATTACAGCTAGTTGGAATAGGTTCTAGGGTTCTATCACACTGGGGGTGACTATAGTGAACAATAATTTATTGTATATTTTTAAGTAACTGCAAAAGAGGATTTTTGAATGCTCCCAACACAAAGAAATGATAAACATTTAAGGTGAGGGATATACTAATTACCCTATACACATTTTATACATGTATTGAAATATCACTCTGTTCCTATAAATATGTACAACTATTATGCCATAAAAATAAAACCAGAAATGGGGGGAAAAGAGGGAAATTTGGGGACACACACACACACACACACACACACAGAAGACAAGGCTGTGAAGACAGAGGCAGAAATTGGACCTATGATCCCACAAGCAAAGGAATGCCAAGAATTGCTAGTAACTACCAGAAGCTGAAAGAGGCAAGGAGGATTCTTCTTCACTAGACCTTTTAGAGGGAGCCTGGTTCCGCCAGCATCTGGATTTCAGTTTTCTAGCCTCTAGAACTTGAGAATAAATTTCTATTATTTTAATCCACCCAAGTTTGTGGTACTTTGTTATGGCAATTCTAGAAAATTAATACAGCCAAGGAAATACTTTACTCTATGGAGAATCTAGAGAATTAATATTCCACAGGAAAGTCTTGTGAGCAACTACCTTTGAAATGGATCTGCTGTGACCCTTCCACACCTTAAGCCTCCTTTCTAGCTAGCTCAAGACTTTCATTATGTCTTCTCGAATTACTACAGCCCTTACATACCTCTCCCTCTTCTGAACTCATTGCCTCTTATCGCTGAGCATTCACCCACTGCCTTGTAATGTTCTTGAATTATTTTACTTGGATAAGTATTATCTCTCTACTGTGATGCAAGCTTATGTTGTGCAATGTAGCACTGATGGAATTGCATGTTAAGATTCTATATATAGGGCACACAATTTTGTTCTGTTCCCACACACTATTCAGTTCTTTTCATTTTAAATATCTCTATCTTCTCTCATTCCCCATCCTCCACCCATACATTTCCACTGTCCAAATCATATTCGCTTTTCACAGTCCAGCTGAATTGTCGCTTACTGTCTGAAAGCCCTCAGCATCCCCAGTCTAAAATATACTCTTCTATCTCTGAAGTCACACAGCATCTCTTTCTTTTCTTGTTATAATGCTTTTTATCTTGCTGTATCTGGACTAGATGCACTGACATCCCTGTGGAAAATATTTGTGGAACAAGAGGCAATATTTTCTAATTTTTGGAATTTTATTTGCTGAGCGGAGTATACAGATTGTGAACAAAAACAGATTGTCCTGGATTAGAAAGGAAATCTGTAGATATTCTGTAGAAGAGAAAAAATATTGAAAATGAAGAGTTGGCACTTACACAACTCAAGAGAGAAACTTGGGGAGAGAAAAAATGGCTAACTTGTGATTTTTCAGTGTGCCATGTAACCTTCTCCATCACCTCAAGGAAACTTTAGTAAAATTTACATTAATTACCAATATCTTTAGAATTGATTTGTGTTGAGAAGCAAATGGATACAACAAACTTCGAGGTGGGTGAGAAGTAAAGGCAAGGCTGTCAGCCATGTTCACATAACAGATATTATCCATGTCTGTTTCCCATTTAAACTGTTAACTGCTAGAGGTAGAGGAGTTTCCAAAGAAACTTTGGAATACTCAAACTTCCTAGCATGAATTTTTTGCACATAATGGAATAGCAAACGCTTTTGAGTGCTTTTATGTGCTAGATACTATAAATATAATTTGATCCTATGATGCATGAAATGTCTCTAAAGCACCAAGACACTTTAAGTGAATTGCCCAAGGCATGCGGAGTCTAAGTGGCAGAAAAGGATTTGAGCCCAGGCCATTTGACACCACAACTTACACACTTAGCCATCCAGCCACACTGAGTCCCTAGGGTGTAAGCAGCTGCTGAATGAATGAAATGAGTAAGTATTCAATGTTTATTGAGTACTAGTGGATTAATACTTAGGGTTCGTTCCTGGTCTTTTGATGTAAAATAACAAGGAAAGATTAGTTCTTCTCCACAGAACACTTTCATGGTAGAGATAGAGTATTAGCTGAAAATACCTGTAGATCCCACTCAGATACCAGTGTTTATCTTCCCTGCTGGAATTTCTATTTCAGCCTCAACAAATAGACCACGTGTGCACTCAGGTTGCCATCAACAAGAGGAGATAATAAGCAGTTAAAATGAGTAATGATTTAATGCTCAGTGTAAGTCAAAAAAAGTCTGGAGCAAATCCACAGGATCCATGGTTACTGGCAGAACCAGCCAAGTGAATAATTTGTCTATTTGATGCAAAGGCAGAATAGTAGGGAGTGAACTCCGAGGTATCAGTGATTGGCATAAATTATCCTCCCCCTCGTCTTTCAGTTTTCAATCATTTGACTGTTTCCAAAAAAATAAAGGGGCAAGACAGAATACACCAAGAGACAAAATAAGTTAGTCGATTCAAAAATATGATGGCTCAACTAGTAAGGGAAGCAAAAACAAAATAATAGAAAACAAGAAAAATTTTGGATTAAGCCTGCAAGACCAACATCAATCAAAAGGGAAACAAATCTTAGCTAAAAAATTAAAGTCTTTTTTTCCTGATTGGATTATTTGTTCAATAAGGACATTACAAAAATAAAATTGGGACACACAACATCTTATCTGAATCTGCTTTGGTAAGGTGTGCATAAAAGTGAAAAATAAAGCTTGCTAACAAGACACTGAGAACATAAAGAGAAAAATTTTAAGATCACAGAACATAAATTAATAAAAATGTGATGCAAAGAAAATTTACAACTTATAAAATTCTACCTCTAGATTTTATAGTTCTCAGTCTTCTCTTATTTTTTTACACTTGTACAAAAATTAATGATTATATTTCAAGGGAATAGTTTTTATTTTACTGGTTTAAGTCCAAGCTAGTAACAATTTCCATATCATGTTTTCCATAAATATTAGGGCCATATTTAAAGAGATAAGACTATCTTTTTTTAATTCTAAAAACAGCCAAATAAGGAGAGAACTGACAGGAAATTGTATTAAGTAATGACTGACATGGTATTCTTGTTTTCACTTGTGGAAAACGGGATCATAAATTCTTGTTAAGTTTTAGCTTTTTCAAAATAATACTATGGGATAATAGTAGAAGCTAGAAATATTGGGAGAATGTTACAAATGATTGACCATAACCATGAGGACCCTCCAGAGGAACTAGGTTCCCAGGGCACTCCTCTTCACACTTAAAATTTTGCTTTGTTTTGCAGAGCAACAGGAACTTACTAGCCCTAGTTATTCACGGTCCAAGATCTTCTTAAATCCAGACTGCTGGCTGTCATTGCCCTGGAATGAGAGGCAAGAGTCTCCTGTTGGTTGTAGCACTGGATAAAACCATTGTCCTATCCTGATCCTGTAATCTGATATAATCTGATAAGAATAAACTTAAACTTTGTTTGTACATTGACACTCTAACTTCCTACATGATTGAACATTCAGACATTGACAGTCAACCTGCTACAAAAACCACGTCTCTATTGATACCCTTTGCCCAACGTAGATATATGAAAACCAAACTGCAGATTGTCAGTTGGACTGCAATTTGCTCATGTTCAACAATGTGGTTTCAATACTTGCCTTTCTAAACTTGAGGCTATCCACAATGTAACCCAGACATAGCTTTTGATCCAATGGAACAATTATTACTTTAGCTGCACTGTGACAAGAGAACTACTCTGGATATCATTCAATAAGTAACAGCAACAATTCAGATCAGGTCAATAGACAAGTAGGACCTTCAAGGTGCCAAGGCAAGTATGAGGAGATATCTGGTGCTCATTAAAATGCAGTTTTCTGGGTCCCAGTTCAGGTCTATTAAATTATAGTCTCTAAATAACTTGTTGTAATTTATTCACAAATGTTTCACATTCATAGTCCCATTTTAGGAAGGACAGAGAAGATGTTAAAGTGACTGGGGGGAGGGAATAAAGTTCTGTGAATTAAACTAATTAAATCTATATTCAGAATAAACCTAAAGGATGTCTCCTAGTTCCACAGGTTCAGCTATATCTCAATCATAGATATTAATCAATCTAAAGAAAAATGTATACCCTGAAGGGAATGTTCTGTTTAAAAAGGAAAGTCTAAAGGAGTAAGTACGGTCAATACATGCTTAAAGTATAATTTTCATAGAAAGTTAAATACATGATTCTCATACAAATAAAAAGTAGATGTCAAAGATTTATATAATACTCACTAATGAGGGAACAAGTCAGATAGTACCTTGGTTCAAAGAAGAATTTGAGACAATGAATATTTATGCTCAATGAAAGACATAATGCTAAAATATGATTGTAAATTTTGATATAAAACTTGTAACTTCATATAGGACAATAAAACTGTAATCTCAAGATTATCCTTTTCTACTGGATAAAATAATTTATATCTGTAATAGACAAAAATCTACAAATTAACATGCAACTTCACAGAGCCTTTCTCATCAATAAGAAATAGCAAGTCAAACAAAGATACATCCCCCCCAGATAATTAAATAATCCTTGTGTGGATGCATTAGATATGCCAGTATGATATTTTAAAATTCTGCAGTCATTTTTCTTCTTATCTCCAAGTTTGGATGCTTTTTCTTAATGATGCCCATCAATGATCCTGGGCTAGATGCTGAATCAGAAGATAAGAGCTATTTGATCAGCAGAGATTTTCTGCAGCAAAGTAGAAACATTTCCTCAGGCTTCACCATACCCTCAGCAAAATATCTCAAGAATATCCAGCTTTATCTGTGCTTTCCCTCCATTGACATCTAATACTAATTAAGAGAAAAGTGTCTAATATTTAACCTGTTTCTCAGTTCCCCGTTGTGTAAAATTTATAAAAAAAAAATACATATCTCATTGGACTATTATAAGATAAAAAAATACATATAAAGGGATTAGAATGCACCTGACATATTACATTGTTTGCAACAATTGTTCGTTTTGATTATTATTTTATATTATTATTGTTCATATGTTATTATTCAATTTTAGCACAGGGTTAAGTCACACGAATTTAGAGTACTATTTATTCCTGTAGTATACATACAAAAATATATACAGAGGGTTCACTGGAGCATCAGTTTCCTCTTATTAATTTGCTGATTCTCTTTTTTGATTCTTGCATGTCAGAACTTCTGTCTGTCTCTGACACATCTGGGTGATGTCCTAGGCAATGGACCTTGTGCCTATGATTTTCAGGTACTCGTAATACCCCACACCATACTAATTTCTAATTCACCCGCCTAGAGAAATAGCTACTTTTTAGGTGTGTCAATCCTGGCCCCTCTTTCCCATATTTCCATCTGCCATGCTGTCAGAACCCTTGGTATATAATTGTGCAACAAATTTACTGAAAAATCTCGATTAATTGGGATATAAATGTGAAATATTTTTATGTTCTCCAATCTCAGTTCCCTATCTAAGCTATATCAAATCTTCCTCTTACATTCTTTCACTTGGACAAGTTAATTACACATTCCCATTCAGTTTCAGCTCCCCAGCTCATTTTTACCTATTCTAAAAGGCATAGGGGAAGAGCAGCAGATCCTCTGTGAATACAAATATCCAATCGGGGACTCTGGATCTCTATAAGTGATTCTTTTGGAGACTTTTTATTTTGGTTTGTGATAAAAAGTTTAGCTTCTGGAACAAGAGAGAATGTTCCACTTAAATCCTATTATTGGATCAAATCTGGAGCATCTCATAGCTGACCTCACTGTTCTTTATTAATGCCTTATATCTGTGCTCCTGTGATCCTCTGATAATTCTACAGAACATGACCACATCTGTCTACTTTGAAGAAAATACTCAATTTTGTTCCCAACCTGAATTTTAAGAATATCAAATATTACTAATTCCTCATATTATTTAATATTCCTAATTAGGAAACTATTATTTCTAATAACATTTTTAGGACTAATGGCCTCCTTAATAATATGGATCTGCATAAAGTCTTATATGAAACACAGCCTTCCTTCACTCTGAGAACATGACTCAGTTCAATTCTTCAAATGTCAGGTCTATTTATTTTAAATATTTCAAAATGTAGGATGTCTACATATTCCTTATAAATATCACTTCAAATTTGGAAAAATTCAGAATATTTCTTCTACTTTCTGGCATTTCAGTCAATAACAAAGTATTTATATCTCTGCATTCCTTATCTTCTGCTTTGTCTTGATCTGACAAGTTAGGCTTTTCTTCTCCAAACAGGTCCCTGCACTTTGGCTTACCCCAAGCCAGAGTAAGCACTCAGGTTTACTCAGCCTTCACAACTCTGGCTTCAAAACATGCCCCCTAAACAGTTCATCAGAGAATCTGCTGACCACAGAGAGACATTCATTATCAACTGCATCAATTATGCTATCTTCTTACCCTCCCTTAGTTGCCTGGTGACCCCTTAAAAGTTTCTGCTACTCTTGCTCACTCTTCTCTATAAAAGAAGAACTTTTTGTTCGATTTTGAGGGGCTTGCAGATTGCTGAGATCAGAGAGTTCTCCCTATTGCAGTAGTCTTCTTGAATAAAAGTCTCTCCTTACCTAAGTCCAGATTTGTTTTTATCTGAACACAATACATACTCTTACCTTGTTTCTTTCCTGGACACATCCTTTATTAGATTGTACTCTCCACTAACATAGCTAATTGGCCAAATTAATATCATTTCTTCCCTTAATAAGCTCATGTTCATCTATCTTTTCTCACCATCCTAAGATCCTCACAGTTTCTTCTTCAAACATAAAATTACTATGGAGTTTACTTTAAAATGATTGCACAGGACAAATTAACACACTGAAATTGTGGTTTCATTTCCTTTATGTAATCTCCCTGCAGTTACACCACATGGTATAGTGGAACATATGTGTGCTCACTCTGTCTTTCCTTCTCTCAGAAAAATATGATGATACTATTTGTTGAGCTCTGTTTCTCTGCAACAATTCCCTCCTTTCCTCTGAATTTTCTAGGTAGTTGGCAATATTTCCAGGCCTCATTGATTTAGGTATTCATTCATCAAACATTGACCCTGTTTGATAGGAACTATAGAAACCGTGATGAACAATGCAGGCTTTTGTGTGGAGGTACAGACTTAACAGAAAACTCTGTGGTTTTCTGTATTATTCCAGGTCTCCCCGGTATTCTTCCTTTTAAAGTAACTACTGTTGCACATTTTAAAGAAAATTATTGTTAAGATACTTCATAGAGGCTACCCTAAATAGTTCTTTTTGTCATTTGTCATTAAATTAATTCTGCTTTTTCACAAACTGTCATAACCAATCTTTTTCTTGAATTCCTTTTATACTTGTAAATGTATCATTGGCATGATTATTATTTAGGTTCCTGAGGTTGGAAGAATGTAACAAAAAAGAAACTAACAAAAAAGATAAATTATAGCCTCACATTCAGATTCAGTTAATGCACAATCCAGGTGCTCAGGTGTTATTAAGCATCTGTCTTCAAGTCTGCTCTGATTTCCCCTGTAATACCATTTTTTCTAAGACGGACTCTCTTCGCAATGAAATAAGAAGGACAAAAAACAACTTCAGACATATATTCTGTAACATTAGCAAATTTAGTTTTAAAAATCTTCATGTTTTCAGCAAAAGTTCTGGGATTGTCTGGGTCATGCACTTGCTGACAAGATGTGGTGCGATGGTTTGACAGTCTGGGTCACATGCTCATTTTAGAATTGGGGGCGGGTGGGTTGTTATTAACCATGCTAGAGCCACATTAAGAATGGAAAAGTGTGGATTTCCTTAGGAGATTTGTGTTTCTGTAACCAGAAGAAGGGGCAATAAATGACCACCAAAATATGGGTATGGAGTGCCAAAGGGGCTGCAAAAGTGGGGCTTGCATATCTCCTTCTTCATGGCTGCACAGGACTGGTTATGCCATTTCCAAATTTTTGCACAGATGTTGATAACAATATCTTCATAGAATGTGACAATGTAAGAAATTTCTAGGAGATACAACTTTAACACGGGCATCTTGTGTGATGAAAATACTGTCCTCTCACTATGAAATTGGAACTAGTCAATCAGCACTCACAAGCACAGATGGAAGTAAAACTCAGTGGAAATCATGCAGGTAGCGAGGGAGGAGGGATGGGTGAAATTACACCTAACAGGTACAATGTACACTGTCTCAGTGATGGGCACACTTATAACTTTGACTCAAGCAGTACAAAAGCAATTCATGTAACCAAAACATTTGTACCCCCGTAATATTCTGAAATAAAAAAATACAAGTAGAATTTCCATTTGATCCAGCAATCCCATTACTGGGCATCTACCCAAAAGAACAAAAGATACCCTATAATAAAGACACCTGCACTCGAATGTTTATAGCAGCACAATTCACAATTGCAAAGATGTGGAAACAACTCAAGTGTCCATCAATACATGAGTGGATTAATAAAACGTGGTATATGTATACCATGGAGTACTATTCAGCTTTAAGAAACAATGGTGATATAGCACCTTTTGTATACTCCTGGATAGAACTGGAACGCATTCTACTAAGTGAGGTATCCCAAGGATGGAAAGATAAGCACCACATGTACTCACCATCAAATTGGTATTAACTGATCAACACATAAGTGCACATATAAGAATAACATCTATTGGATGTTGGGCAGGGGGGAGGGGCGAGAGGGGACGGGCGAGGAGGGAGGAGGGGATGGATATATGCATACACGAAGAGTGCGATGCGCACCACCCAAAGGATGGACATATTTGAAACTCGGACTTGAGGGGGAGGGGGAGGCAAGGGCAACATACGTAACCTAAACATCTGTACCCCCATAATATGCTGAAATAAAAAAAAAGTAGCTGTTTAGTATGAATATATTTATGTTTTCCCACCAAAACATATTCAGGCTGCTTTTAATGTTTCAATTTTTCCTATACCATTCCTAGTTTTGGGCAACACATCAGCTCTGGCTCATCCTCCAGTGCCTATCTCAAAGCCAAGCAAAGAATCTCCAAGACATTCTGACTTGACACATAAGACATAGTCAAATGGGAACAGTACAGGAATATCTGATGTGAATCTCCATTCCCTTCCCCGGGAATTCACTTTCAGAGCTGTCTTTTTTATTTGCTAGTTCATGGCGGACTTATTTGCTGTGCTAGAATCAACTATTGGAACTAGAACACAATACTCTAACTTAAATATCTAAACTTCCCTCCCAAAAGAAAGAGTGAATTAAGCAGAAATTTCATTATTTTCCCGTGATTTTTGAATCGTTTTCCAGGGCTGGCTGAGAGCATGCTGTGTCACTGACTGGGCCCTTCTAATATGTCTGCTCCAGACATGATGAAGAAGACCTCTCAGGTTTGGGCTGGCAATTTAATCTGAGATAGAACTGGACATAGTGCCTCATCTAACCCTCACTCCCAAATGTAAGACAATTGAAACAGCACATTTGAGTGCAGAAGTTTTTGTTAAAGATGTGAGTTTGGGAAGCTATTTTCTTTCATAAGATTTCTTTGCCCATCATAACTTTGAGGGGACCCACAATCCCTTCACTCCACAATAGCCAGCCCAGCCTATTTCTATCTTGCTAGTTCTAATCTCTCCTCTCTCATGTTCTATTTTCTTCCCTTTACTTACTACCTTGTTTTTCAAAACAAACAGGATTTCTCTAACAAATCAATTTAACAGTCATTTCTTTTCTTGCATAGGTGTCTGACACTTAAATTCTCAGAGTCACACCTCTGCCCCAACAGGTATTTCAAGTCTGTTTAGAAACACACACGTTGCCCTCTCCAGCAAGAATTTTGTGGGCCAATTACTAATACAACGAACCTTCTTTTTTGCCTTTTTGTAATGTGCTACCCTGATAGCCGTTTTGCTGCAAGTAAAGAGTTCTGAATACTGCACAGACACCATTGCTTTGGAAACTCTGTGTCAAAATATGTCACAGGAAAACAGATACATTCAGTTTAAATCAAATTAGGCATTTTGAGGACTCTTTAGGTGAATTTTCAGTGGAGCAGCAGCTGCACATGGCATAAAAGTATCCTGGCCCGTGAGACAGAGGTAGCCCCAGTGGAAGAATGTTGGGTCTTGAGGTGCCTTCAGGAACAATTGTTTATTTATTCCTCATCGGATGCTTATTAGCCAGAGTACTATGGGTTTATATTTTAAAAAATCATGTTCTTGTCCTGCTGGAACAGAAAAGAAGTGGATTGTAGACATAAGCCTAGTATACCCTAAGTAGCTCTCCTTTGCTTTCAGTTTCAATCTAAAGCACAAGTATAGGAAGTACCATTTCGAGTTGCCTTGAATTGACTAAAGAGCTTAATTTCTGTCTGGAGTCCCTTTATGCAAGACCATTTTAAATATAACTACAGGAAGTGTGTGCAACTTGCAGGGGGTCATGGGAGAAACATCATATTTGAGAGTATCAGCAATTACCTCTTGCTATTGTTTTTCAAGAGCAAGTACAAGGCAGTCAGTTCTTGAAATCTTTCTACAAAAAGGTTAGTCAATTTTAGGAAGCTTAGGAGTTTTTGTTCAATAGCTACAGAGTTTCACTTGTGCAAGATGAAAAAGTCCTGCAGTCTGTTGCACAGCAATGTGAAAATACTTAAAACTACTGAACTATACAGGTAAAAGTGGTTGTAATGGTAATTTTGTGTGTTTCTTAGCACAATTTAAAAGGAAAAAAGAGAAAAAGTAATGCACCAGTAATCATGTAATTTAAATTTGAACAGAAATGTAGAAAACTACCAAATAATAATAAGACTGAAAAAGGGTTTAAAATATATACAGCAACAAACCACGATCCAAAATGAAAACAATACAAACAATAGTATCTATAATTCAGTTTATATTTCCCCACTATAGCCAGTACAATTCCAGTTCTGGTGGAACTTTGCAAAGTGACCCTAATTTTCACTCAGAAATATTGGTTGGTAATAGGAGCCAACCAAATGTATTGGAAAAGATTTCACTAAATTATTAACAGAAAATGTAAATGATAGTCCTATGTAGTGTGGTACTGAGTTTAACAGAACAAACAGAAAACAGAACAGAATAGATAATCAAGAAACACATTTAAATATGAATAAGAGCAACTGTAGGGCCATTTTTTTTTAGTTAACACATAATAATTGTTATGGGATATAGAGTTATATTTCAATACCTATGTACCATGTGTTACGATCAAATCAGGGTAATTAGCATAGCCATCACCTCAAACATTTATCATTTTTTTGTGTTGGAAATATTCAAATTCTCTCTCTTAGCTTTTTGAATATTACAGTAATTATTCTTAACTATATTCACCCTACAGTGCTATAGAACACTAGAACTTGTTCCTCCTATGCAGCTGTAATACTATATCTATTAACCAATCTTTCCCTACCCTTCCCTCACTCTATACTTACTATCCTCTAATAACCACAATTCTGCTCTCTACTTCTATAATATAAGCTCAACTTTTTTTAGCTCCCGCATTATGAGTGACAACATGAAAAATTCATATTTCTCAGCCTGACTGATTTCACTTAACATAATGTCCTCCAAGGTCATCCATATTGATTTGAACAACAAGATTTCGTGTTTTTAATAGTGGAATAGTATTCCATTGTGTATACCACATTTCTCTATCCGTTCATCTGTTGATGGACATTGAGGTTGATTCAGTATCTTGCTTATTGTGATTGGTGCTGCAATAAACACGGGGTGTAGATATCTCTTCTACATACTGATTTCCTTTCCTTTGGGTATGTGTTCAGGGTTGGGATCACAGGATCATATGGCAGTTGTATTTATAGTTTTTTGAGAAAGCTCCATATTTTTTTCCATAATGGCTGTGCTAATTTACAGTCCTACCAACAATGTGTAAGAGTTCCCTTGTCTTCTAATCCTCACTAGCATTTGTTGTTTTTTGTCTTTTTGATAAAAACCATTCTAACTAGGGTGAGACGATATATCAGAGTGCTTTTGATTTGCATTTCCCCGATGATTAGTGATGCTGATCATTTTTTCACATACCCGTTGGCCATTTGTATTCCTTTTTTGAGAACTGTCTATTCAGATACTTTGCCCATTTTTAAATCAGATTATTTATTATTTTGCTGTTGAGTCATTTGAGTTTCTTATTTATTCTGGATATTAGTCCCTTGTTGGTTGAATAGTTTACAAACATTTTATTCCATTCCATAGATTGTCTCTTCACTCTGTTGATTGTTCCTTTTGCTGTGCAGAGCATTTTAGTTTAATATAATCCCATTTGTCTTTTTTGCTATTGTTGAATGTGCTCTTTTAAGTCTTACTCATCAAATCTTTGCCTAGACCAATGCCCTGAAGTGTTTCCTCTAAGTTTTCTTCTAGTAGTTCTAGAGTTTCAGGTCTTATATTCAAGTCTTAATTCATTTTGAGTTGATTTTTGTATATGATGAGAAACAGGGATCTAGTTTCATTATTCTGCATGTGGTTATCAGTTTTCCCAGCACCATTTATTGAAGAGGGTATCCTTTCCCCAGTGTATGTTCTTGGCCTCTTTGTCAAAATTAAGTTGGTTCTAAGTGTGTAGATTTAATTCTGAGTTCTCTAGTCTGTTCCATTAGTGTATGAGACTGTTTTAATTCTCATGCCATTTTTTTAAAAAATAAAATTCAATCCATTTCACATGAGCGACATCAAAGTAAATTAAGCATGGGTAAAAGTTTCAATGTTCCAATTTGTGATCACAGGCTACATTTTTTGGTGTTCGGTGTTTCTCTTTTTCTATCCTCTCTAGTCCTCTGCTTTTATGATGTGGACGCAAGTCAGTCTTACTAAGTAAGTCCTCTTTAGAGCAGTCACTGTGTCTTATTAATCTTCATACACTGCTTGGCACCTAGCACAGTGCTGTGCACATAGTACACTTGCTTTCTATACGCATGCATTCATGTGGTTGATCGTTTTTCTAACTTGCAGGTCTTATCTCCTTTCTATGTGAGACTCTATGGCCCCAGCTGAATCAATAAATACCTGCTGCTGAGCACTGCAGAGCACACTGCATGAATTCTTCACATAAAAACATTCCATACTTGAAATTCAGTCTGTTCTTGGGAAGCTGACATCTGGGACGATCTTTGAAACCCCTAAGCATATATACAAATATGATTGTGTCATGTAATAATATTAAATTGTGAATTAATTTGATCTGTGACTATATACTTTAAGGATGTAAGGATCCATAAACTGTAAACCAAGTAAACTAAGTGAGGAAATGTAGCTTCCTCATATCCAGCGTTTAAAAGAAAAAGTCCCTAGAAAATTTTTCGAGCAGCCTGATGTAAAAACAAAATGTACAAACACTGTTCCCAATTCATTGTACAAAACAAGAAAGATCTGTTTTCCTAACTTCTAGTCTCTTTCCCAGAAATAAAGAGCTTATTCCTGATTTCACTTTCAATCTGACATGCAAAGTTTCAAGTTGTCCTGAACTGACACCAGAAATTCTTCACTCATGAAAAAAAGTGAATGAGGGGCTTAGACTTGTCATTTATAAGAGGACTAATCAGACTTCAAAGTTAGGGAGAGTAATGGGAAAGGCATATATAGTACCAGAATGTATCAGTCCACTTTGGCAATATATTGAGCCATGAATGAACCTAGTTTGATCTTCTTTTAACACACTGACTCATCATGTGAAGAAACTTCCAAGTCAAGCAACTGTCAGGGCCTTGTAGCCTGATAAACTGTTATCCAAAAGCCAGTGAGCATCTTTAAACAGTATTTACAGGTTTGTAAAATGTAGATAATAATACATCATAAGTAGTACTGAAGAATAAATTTAATTAATTAACACCTGTAAAGAATTTAGCACAATGCCTGTCATATACTAGATACCAAGTGCATTTTACTTCTAATTACATCACTAACTCAGGCTTTATCACCTCAAAGAAGCCTATATACTATGTGATGAAAATGTGGTAAAAATTATTATGTGCATATATGTTCTTTTTTAGTAAATATCAAAAATTTCCAGTTAAAACAACATGCTAGGCCGAGCGCTATGGCTCACGCCTGTGATCCTTGCACTCTGGGAGGCCGAGGCAGGAGGATCATTTAAGCTCAGGAGTTCGAGACCAGCCTGAGCAAGAGTGAGACCCCATCTCTACTATAAATAGAAAGAAATTGGCAAGACAACTAAAAATAAATAGAAAAAATTAGCCGGGCATGGTGGCACATGCCTGTAGTCCCAGCTACTTGGGAGGCTGAGGCAGGAGGATCGCTTGAACCCAGGAACTAGAGGTTGCTGTGAGCTAGGCTGACACCACAGCACTCTAGCAATGGCAACAGAGTGAGACTCTGTCTCAAAAAAAAAAAAAAAGCCATTTTCTACCTGTCAGTTGAGTTAAGATTAAAAAGCATGATTCCAGCTGTTGGGGAGGACGTGAAAGGTAGGATAAGCAGTTGGAGGAGTGGGGAAAACAAATATTTCCAGAGGCGAATTTCATAAAATGTCTCAAAAATCTTGAAAAAGAGCATAATCTTTAACCAACATGGTCACTTCTACAGTTTTGATTCATTCAACCAAGAAGTACATATTGAAGGCTTACTGCATGTCAGACACTGCTCTGAGGTACGAGGGATTAAGCAGTCAGAAAGAGACTAAAAACTTTGCCATCACGGAGATAACATTCTAGCAAACAAATTTATACAACATCCTGAGTGTCAAATGACCACAACTTCTGTGCATAAAAATGAAGCAGAGACGAGGGAGAGCAAGAGCTGGCAATGTAGAGCACAGCGGTTTAACACAGGAAATCAGAAATAGCATCAGTGAAGTGGCATTTGAGACCTGGAGTAGTCAGAGAAGAGGGGCAGCAGTCACCAGGGTCTCTGGAGAAACAAACAGCATCAGAGTCAGAAGGAACAAGTACAAAGGCCCTAAGGCAAGCCCATGTCCAGCATGGATGAGAGAGGCCAGGCAGGGCTGTCACAGGTTGGGAACACCACTGCCATAACCCTGTAGTCACTTGTGAAGACAGAGGTTTACACATCCTTAAGCAAGACGTTATCAGCCTAAGAAGAGTCCAGGCCTCCTTTGAGCTGCCTAGGACAGCCACAGGTGGGATGAGAGAAGGGATTGAGGGGATGAGTAAGTGTATCAGATGCATCTGATACAGTCCACTCTTTTCCCACTCTGGTCACTGTGCCGTACATTGAATTCAATCCATTGCTAAGTCTCCACATTAGAAACCAGCTGCAATTCTATAAAGGACTTAATACACAGAAGACACCAGTACATACCCCAGATTTTGCTCCTGCAACTTGTCCCAAGGTAGTAATTGATATTCATTACTTCCATCCTCCACCATCCATTCTAGATTTTCTTTCCTCGTCATAGCCAAAAGAAGGTATTAAACTATTAAAAACAAAAACAAAAAATTTTGAGTTGTATGCTTAAAACACTCTTTCTACAAGACTTACCCAAAAGAAAACATAACTTGAAAGAAACTAAAGCATTCAACAACTTCAGGTATAAGAATGTTGGCGTATTCTCTGGTTAACAACAAAATGAGCACCACACAGCACATTTTACTTACTTCGTAATGCTTTTTAAAGAGTACCTGCAGCCATTTGTCTTTGTTTTTCATAATAATTATATTGTCATATGATATAGTAATACTACTGCCCACAAATACTGTTCAATGGCATGTTGCAATCACTCAGAAATTGTTTCACATCGTTGAATAAATTTACAGATAGGTGGTTTTCAGGTGGCAAAAAAAATACCAGCGTTCTGGGTTTTCTAAAACTTCAACTCACAATTATTGCTATTAATTAATATTTGTCCAATCTCATGGAAAACTTACAATACTAGAGTAATATTTGGAATCTAATTTATTGATTTATGATTTTCCATATTTTCTTATTTTGATTAATTTATCCTAATCTGTTTTCCATACAGATGCTACATTTGTGGGGGTTTTTAATTTTGGTATTTTTCCAAATAGTCATGCAAAAATGGATCAAGTTCAGCAAGTAGTTACATGATTCCCATGAAATTTCCATTATTTGAAAAATGTCACTTTCAATCATGACCTCCAGTAAAGAAAGTCTCATTTAAAATATATTAACTGCCACTTCTCATTCAAAATAATAGCAAATGATCTTTAAGACTTTGGTGTTATTATTTGATTTACATAGAATCCAAATAAACTCAAGCCTTCTTATGCTCTGTGAAACCTTCAACTTTCTTGATACAGTTAGTCACTTGGAAAACCATATGCTGTAAATAAATCTGTCCTAGTGAGAACAGTTTACTAACTAAACAACACATGCAGACTTTCAGTTCTAAAATAGACTAGCCAGGATCTCATAATAGTTTGAACAGTTTTAAAATTCTGAATAGTGTTTATTAATCTCAGGAACAAATGCAGACCTAAGTAGTCCCGACATAAAGTGGTTCCAATCCCTCACCTCGGAGATCTTGAAGAATGAAACCGAAGGATTCCTCAAGTCCTGAGTCAAACGTCTATCACTTCACAGCAAAGAGGACAGGCATAGAAAATAAGATATCAGCCATGTGCTTCTTAGAGCCACATGGCCATTTTACCTGTCCTTTTGCAATGACTGGTTTAAAACATCAGTTACATATCAGTGTTCCCTCCCAAGGAGGAGGGGCAGAATTCTACCTTTTAAAAAATAAACTACAAAAAAGTGTATGGCCTAAGAAGAACTTTACATAAATATACTGTGGTTCTGTAAGAGAATTTTTTTCCTTTTTGTAAAAAATGCACATTGAACTATTTAGGAGTAAAGAAGTATTATATCTGTCACTAACTTTCAAATAGTTCAGATAAAAGAAAGAAACTAAATGTAGTAAAATGTTACCATTTGGGGAATTAAAGGAAAGATTGTACAGAAATTCTTTGTAATATTTTGCAACCTTTGTGTAAGTCTGAAATTATGTCAAAATAAAATGTCAAAGGACATTCTCAGGTTGAGAATTTCCTTCTGCTCCCAGTTTGTTGACTGTGTTTATCATGAAGGGTTATTAAATTTTATCAAATGCTTTTTCTATGTCTACTAAGATGACCATGTGGTTTTTGTTCTTTATTCTGCTGATGCGGTATTTTACATTAATTGATTTTCACATGTTAAACCAAACTTGCATTCTTGGGCCAAATCCCGTTTGATCACGGGTATAACCATTGTTATACGTGACTGGATTTGGTTTGCTAGTATTTTATTGAAAAATTTTACGGACTTTTTCACAAAAGATAGTGGCCTGCACTTTGATTGTCATGTCTTTGGGTTTAGGCACATTTTTTTTTCCAGCATATTATGGGGGTACAGATGTTTAGGTTACGTATGTTGCCCTTGCCCCCTCCACCCCACAAAGTGCGAGTTTCAAATATGTCCATCCTCCACGTGGTGCGAATTGCACTCTGTGTATGCATATACCCGTCCCCTCCTCCCCCTCCCACCTCCCCACTGCCCGACATCCAATAGATGTTATATGTACACTCTTCTAAAGAGAGTTTATATTACATCAAAGCTAAAATGATATACAACTCACTTAATAATACACGGATCAAAGACTATAACTTTCCCAGATTTTGCCCAAGTAAGCATGACCTGTAGAAGATAAATACTTCTGAAGAAAAGGTCATGACTGTTGACTTCACATGTTTTGAGCAGAGTTGCCTTTGCTCATTCTCTATCGTGAACTTTATGTGTTAGTTCAAGAGCCAGTCATAGGATAGGGTCCAAGGGATTTATTAAGGCTCTTAAATAAACCTATCTTCAATGTATACCATGTGAGGATACACAGAGCATCCCCTGAAGGAATCACTGTATTTTGTCCCATCAACTTATATTGGTGAGTATGAATGCAAAGTTTTCCTCTAGTTTTCCCCTAGCCATGAGTGACCTACTAAAACATTAAGTCACACTGGAGACAAATGAGGGAAGAAAGCAAAGAGCCAATAAACTTGTCATGAAAAAACAGCAAGTTATGTTTGCATGTTTTTGCTTAATTCATAAAAAGACAGGTGTATTTGGTAAACATTTTAAATAATGAAACCATTAAAATTAAAAGTTAAATTCTTCCTCTTCTTCGTTAGACCTCCGCTACCATTTCTCAGAGGCAATCACCACTAACTACTGCTTAGCTACTTCTGGTATATTCTTCCAAAAACCTTTAGCATATATCAGAATTTTATAGTTTTTAATTAAACAACATAAAATGTACATGATGTAATTTGTTAACTTGCTTTTTATTTTTGCTTAATAATGTAACTTAACAATCTTTTAAAATCAGCATAAGCAGTTTGAATTCATTATTTTTGATGGTCACATAAAATAACAGCAATTTAGGGGATCATTTCTACATATCAGGCCCTTTGTATAGTGTTTTACATATATTATCTTAATCCTTAAAACAGTTATATGAAGTAGGTACAATTGTATTCCAATTTAAAAATGAGAGAAAAGTAGCAAACAGAAGTAAAGTAATATGTTAAGATTACATCACAGAAGTAGCTGACAGTTAAAGCCAGGGAGATGCACTCCTCCTACCCTGTCTTTCATAGTAGACTTCTATTGATCCCATTAATGAACTGCCAGTTTGGGGGGGGTGTGTTTGTGAAAGAGCGAGAGAGAATGCAAGCTTGTATTTTATTATTACAAGTAATGAAGCAATGAGCCATATGATATATCTATTGAATTAATTTTTAGAATTGGAATAGCTAGATCAAATGCATATGCATTGTATATATAATGTATGTTATACATACAGATTATATATGTAATAATTACATATGCATAACTTAACTACATATATTTTATAACTCTTTATATATATATTTATATATACACACAAAAAAAGATGTACCCCAAATATTGTACCATTGCACAAATTAACACTCCTGCTGGGAACTTTTGCCATATTACTAGCTTTTAGACATAATTTTGAAATCTTTCCAGTCCGACAAATAATAAAGAATATATGTCGTCCAATTTATTTCTATTTAATTATGAGCAAGGTCGAACACCCATAAAGCATAAATTATATGATAAGATGAGCCAAATGATGCCCCACTATATTACTACTCATAATCACACTTAGCAAAGTTAGCTGAGCTCCTAAAATCAATGAATGATGCTTAAACAGGCTTCTGAATTTATGTCACAGACATTGCCTAGTGCTGTTTCTCTTTGTGATGCTAAGTAAATATTTTGTTAGAAAAGCTCCCTACAGAAAAATATAGTGCATTTACTCAAAAGCAAGTCTTATTTCAGGCTCTCACTATTTTATGAAGCATTTCATGATAAGTGATAGAGCACACACATTTACATAACCAAGAAATAATTTTAAGTTTCAAACTATTAAGCCTTTGAATCATCCCTGGTGTAGGAAAGATTGACTAATAATCCTCGCTATTCTTTTGGTGGAGTTATTGAATAATTCAAATAAGAGATTATTTAAAGTAATACTGCTGAAAGGAGGAGGCTGGGTAAGTGACTTGTTGATTCATTAGCCTGTAGTTTCTTATCGCTGCATATGAAAATAGTGAAGCAAGAAAAATGTAATTTTCTAATATCTGCAGGGAAGATTCTTTTTCAGGAGATGTCACCTGAAGGCATTAACAACCAGAGCACTTTGTCTTGTTATGTTGTTAGATAATTTCAACAATTTCCTTGTTAAAGGTAATTTCATTGTTAAAGCAGCAAGTAATCACTCAAAATTTTTTAACCGGGAAATTGCATGAAAGTTTGTTGAACTTGTCTCTTCAGTAACTCCAGAAAACCTCATTGTCCCATTTGCTGCTCTCATGTTGTCTATAAAGTTACCATCCTGTCCCTAATAATAATTATTATCCTCTTTACATACAATGTGTTTTGCCATTTTTAAAGAACATTCATGTGCATTATCTTATTTTGTTTTCCTGACTCCTCTTCAAAATAGGGATCTAAGGCTCCAATTTCCATACTTCCTTACAAAGTAGAGCTTAGGCATTTCCAACATTTCTCTCAACTAGTCAAAATAAAGGTAGTCTTGACTCTTCACAAGATAGTGGGTGAAATTGTTATGAGACGTGCGGAGTGAGCTGTGTTTATATGAAAAGTCTTGCTATGATAGGGCTCCCATTTTATGACAAGTCAGATCCTAGAAAATCATCATTTAATGTTGGGAGAATTATAGATTTTAAAACCATTTACTGAGTCCATACCTTGTGCCAAGTAGTGTAGGAAGACCTTTGAAAGAGTAGCTTTATGAAGCCTCTCAAAACCATATATGGAAGATACTATTGTCATCTCTTTTCTTAAATGAGGAAACTGAGGATCAAAAAAATTAAATATTGTCTTCAGTTAGATGTGACCCCAAAATTATGGAAATAAGAAAAATAAAATAGTTTTTGACATTTATACTGTAAAATCAACACACGATTAATGAGAGCTGGGCAAAGAGAATATTTTATAAGGAGAGAGAGTTATTCCTGGCAAGCAAGAATTGACTACTCAGATGGAAGACATCAGTATTCCTGAAGGAAAAAGAGGTCAATCTGCCAGGAGGTTGATTATAAAAATTTAGTAATCGAATCAAACAAATGGAATATACATCCAACCAATGTTCTAAGGAAAGGAAAAATAAAACAATAAAATTTAAATATTCCAGTCTTGTTAACAAAACAACTTATGCTGTTTCGATGGATTTGTTAATCTACATAAACCTGATGGTAATTAAAATTCTACTCATCTACTGTTCTTTGTTTAGATTCCACATAGCATTCTAATTATGGTTTTGTTTCCCATGAAGTCTACCAACAAAGATAAAATAATAGAAATCACATACTTCAAATTGAATGATAATTATATTTCAAGTAGAAGATTAAGAGGCTAGCATTTTGATTTTTATATATCAGTATGATAAGTTTGGTTAATATAAGTTTTTTCCTGAGAAAATCATTATCTAATTCAATTTAGTTTATTGATCTTCTACACTTGAGAAGTGAGCATTAGGCATTGGAGAACTCACAAAGCTATTACATTAATAACTACATGATAAATTTTCCACAAAAATATGGAGAAAACTTCCTGAAATCATATGCCCTCTCTCAAATTCTTGTAAGTAATACTATCTGAGCATCTAATATGTTCCAGGTATTGTACCAGATGCCCAACATGTAATACTCATCTAAGTTGCATTATAATATGCATTTTATAAAGAAAGCGAACATCAGACATACCAATTAATGTACATCTGGGCTGGGTGCCTCAATGCCACACTTCAAATCGATTATATTTCAGTCCTAACACTTGAGTGTCCCTGAATTCTGTCCCTTCAAATCACTGTATCTTTAAGACCATGAGTCTGGCACCAACTCCTTTTTAGTGACCTACCACAGAAATTGGGTTGTCATCTTCCTTGCCACGTCTGAAGCCTCTTTGCCAAACTCAGGAATGTTTGGAAAACTGATAAGAAATCCCAGCCTTGGAGCATCCCAAGAAGAAAGGACATCTAAACCAAATAAGAGGTCTATAATAAAACAGTAGCATTCATCTGGATGGTAGATGCTCTTAGTATAAGAATAGTTATGAACGAATAACCAAAAAAAACCAGGAAAATTGCTCAGAAAACACACACACACAAATAGTAGTTCTTAGAAAATCATTTCTCAGATAGATCATATCTTACAATTCTCAATCCAAGGCTTGCATATTACCAAAACTTTAGTTGCTATCAAAATGAGTAACCTCATTTCCTCAAGGAGAGAAAGGGAGGCTGAATGATACATTCACAAAACAATTGCCACAGTGACTGAGTAGTTCAGATGTGGTGTTTGACCATCCTCAATTATCACTCAATTTGTCTAGAAAATTAAAAATAAAAAGATCTATGTTCAGTCACCAGCAATAACTAGGCAACAAATTGGATCTCACTGCTCAATACAAATCACACACCAGCCAATACGGGACAGTGGCTGTGCTTAAAGACCAAGTAAACAGGTAGTTTATCTAGATCTTCTCCTTCTTCCAGTTAATATAAATAAAATTAAAAAACAGAGAGGAAAGAGGTAGGAAGTGGCCAATTTCTACTTCTTTATATCATGAAGCTTATTTTTTGAGCAAATAAGCCTAAGGAATTGAATTTTCATGCTAAATATCTCTGGAAAGAGATTACCATTTACTGTTGAATTTTGATAGCTTTTAGTTAAAATATCTGCTAAAACAGATATATTTTCTTTTGATATGGATAAGGGCCACGGCTGGTCATTGGTAGAGGACTTGCTGGTGTGACTTCATGTATTTAATTAATTCAGCTATTGGTTATTTAGTGCTTACTCTATATTAAAGGCCAAAAACATAGCACTGGAAACATGTCATAGAATAAGTGTCTCAACCACCAAGATATCTAGACCTAGAGAAGGATACAAATAAATAAATGAACAATTAAAATTCAGTGGGACAAGTTCGACTTCTGTTTAGGATCCTAATCTTACCACTCCCTATCTGGGCAACTTTAGGAAAATCGCTAACCTCTCTCATTCTCAGTTTATATTTATGACAATTAGAGAAAATGTAAGTGGAATGGGTTGAATGGTGCCCCCTTCCAAATATGCCTATGTCCTAATCTTCAGCCCCTGTGAATTTTATATTATTTAGAAAAAGGGTCTTTGCAGAAATTATTAAGCTAAGGATGTTGAGATGAGATCATCCTGAATTACTGGAATGGGCCCTAAATCCAGTGGCAATTGTCTTTATAAGAAACACAAAGAGGAAGAAGATGGAGAGGCTAAAGCAAGTGACCAAGGAAGAAGAGATTGAAGTCATGTGGCCACAATCCCAAAGAAGCTAGTTAACACCAAGGAATGGAATCTTCCCTATGTTCTCGGGAGATAGAGTAACACTGATGACACTTTGATTTTGGACTTATGGCCACCAGAACTGTGAGAGAATAATTGCTGTTGCTTTAAGTCACCAAGTTTATGGTAATTTGTTACAAAAGCCCCAGGAAACTAATACAGTTAGAAAAGTCCCCATCATATTACCCGATGCTTGGTAGACATTCAATAAATCATATCTAGAGTAATGAAAATGATCACTAAAATGATCATGATAATTTTCTTATGTAAATCAACAGATATAAAATATTCATTCAACATGCATAGTCCTATAGGAGACTTGCTTTTGATTGTTTTGATAGGCTTGTGAGATACATTTTAAAACATTTACATTAATGTGCCTTCCAATTCTGTTGGCAGCTTGATCTGGGATGGTTTTTAATCTACATACACATATTGCTTTACCTACTAAATATGTTTCATTTTGCCTTTAGAGTAAAAAGCAAGAGAGAGAGAAAAGGAAGATAGAGGAAAATATTAAAAATTACATAGCAATTATACGTACATTAGAAAACCTCATTTTGAATGTCAATAGCTGATGCACTGATGTAGGCAAAGACAAGCATAATATTGGCATGTACAACTCTCTGAGTCAGAGAGTAGGAACTGGTTAGTTTAGAGCCCAGAAGAGCGATCACAAACATAATTAACATTGTTTTCCATGAGCTAATGGAAACTCTTCAAGGTTGCAATTCATTCCATTCCCGGTGACTGCCAAGACAAGGGGAAGACATACTATCAAGGCCACCAATATCTCATGTTAAACTGCAGGAACTCTTTTGTATATATAACAAAATTTATGGGTGCAAAATTTCAAAGATTGGCCCTAAACCTTGGCATTCAAACTTGAAAGTGTACATAATAGGAAAATTTGGTGAAAATAATACTCTGCTTGCAAGGGACCCAAAGTGAACTTTTAAATTTTTTTTAAATTAAAAGGATGTGATGTTTTTGTGTGACACATTATGAGTATGCTAGTTATATTTACAGCAAGTGATACAAGTGTTACAATAATAATACAATAGTTATTTTATCTTGGAAATTGCTTAATGAAGAAATTGTTTTCTTAAGATTAGGAATAGAATTATCTATAAGCAAAAACAGGACCGTCTACCTAAATACATTCCAGGAATCCAAACTCTAGCATGAAGTACATGAGACTTCAGATCTGTATATCCTCAAACATCATGAACACCAGAGACAGTGGTTTCAAATGTAAGCCCCAATTCAGATGTGCTAAAGAATGTGACTTTGAATCGATGTTTGAAGTTTTCCACTAATATCAATATCTGAAAAGATGAGCCTAAAAGCATAAGCTATATTAATAGATAGGTTGTATTTATAGTTGGTCATTAACTCACCAAAGCCACAGAAATAATTAATAGGAATAGTACATAAAAGGAGAGGGGAGCTATAGATACACTAAAATGAGAAACAAGAACAGACAGAAATAAGCATTTATCGTTTACATACCTCTCATATTCAATTACCTCCTGTTCCTGATGAGTGTCATACTTGCCATTACTAGTGATAAGTCACATTTGCCACTCCAGATTGCAAGCATTGATTTGTGATTGAGCTGCTTTTCCTGAGATAACCATATGTATTGTGCTCCAGGGTGACTGACAGCAAGGATTAAATCACAAGTCTCAAAAAGAATAATAATTATTTTATAAAATAAGATTAGTTACAAAGTAGTAAAATTTTCATTATAGAAAATTATTTCAAATCCAACTATTTGTTTCTATTAAGTATTTCAGATGATTAGTAATTATCATAAGGAATATTGGATAATGTATCTAGTCTGAGGTGAAAATAAAAAGAATTAAAATTTTACATATCACAATCACATCTTTATTAAAATTACATAAGTGGCTGGAAGAAATTCATTAAAATATTTTAGTTGCATAGATTTCTACTTCTGGCAATGATGCAGTTAATGGTAATAAAGTAATTTTCCTGCCACAATTAGCTATAAAACTGGACAACTAAAATATAAAATAAGGCAACTGTTGTCAGGCAGTGGACAACCGGTGACACAAGGCTGTGATTCCTAAGAAAAATGAAATGCTCAAGGTAAACATTAGGATTGCTCTGGCCTAAGGAAAATTTCGTGACTTCAGTGCAGGAATTCAAGCACAGTGAGAGTCCAGAGCTGCACAAGGCAGAGATTACAGTTCAGGGAAGAGCTAAAACAATTGGATTCAGCTAGATAGATCACCATAAAGAAAGCTCTGGACAGAGGCAGACTCCGGAATTCAATGTGGGAATTCTCCACAAGTCCTTGGCTGAGCACAGGACTACACATACTTAGGAAGGGACTACCAGAGACTTGTCAACTGCTATGAGATTGTGACTGGAATAAAATACTAAATCCTGAGCAGCTTTTGTACCCATGGAGACATTGGGGTCCAGCCAGAGTGAAGAGTCCTTAAGTTATCATTAAAATCTTTAGCATCCTGTTATAGTCAAGACATAAAAAATAAGTATGCTTTAGGGAGAATAATTATACCCTAGAGTAACATCAGCTCTAAGCCTCCCCTCAAACAGAATAAAATTAAACTCTGACAAGATCCACGTGAGAACATAGAGCTTGAAGGGTAAATCCTTACAAGGTTAGAGACGCTTAGTAAACATCTTGGGTTTTACAAAGCCTATTCAAGTTCAAAGTAAACACTTAGTAATTGCACTGTCTACTAGAACAAAAGTCAATACTCTTCAGAGAAAGACAACACAATTTCTGGTCTCTCCAATGTATAATTCATGATGTTCAGTACATAATCAATAATACCAGATATGTAATGAAACAGGAAAGTATGATCCATAGATTGAAAACAATGGCAATTGATAGAAAAATAGAAACTAACTCCATGATGTTATGAAATTAGTTATAGTAGACAAGGACTTTTGAAATACCATCTATAATTACATTAAACAAATTGAAAATGTTTAAAGAGTTGAAAGAATATATAATCTTAAAGAGTAACCAGATAAGAATACCAGTAGTCCTGCATCTATTTTTTTTTTTTTTTATTTCCTGCATTGTTCCATGAAGCAAAGGGACCAGTTTCTCTTAGAATTTATGTGAACCTTCTGTTTTGGGAGAACTCAGTAATCTCAGGCATAAGAATCTAAGGAGGAATTCATTTTCAGAGCATAGAAGAAAAGGTCATCTTTATTTTAAAATTATTTCCAGAAGATCTAGAAAACTGGCTGAATAAGATTCTAAATCTTTTGTAAGAAAATAAAGAGAAAAAGAAAATTTCCTTAGGTGGTAATGGTCGGTTTTCTGTCTTTAGGTTAACCAAAGGAATTGTAGCATATGGAAAAAGCACTTACATCAAAGTCAGAAGTGGGCTCAAAGTGAGAGTCTGTTATTTTACTGGTTGTATGACCTGTAAATTTAAACTTTCAATCTTTACTTCTAACATCTATAAAAAAGAAATAATAATATCTACTTAAAAGATAAATAACAAGATGTATGTGAAAGCATCTTCATTCTATGTTAGATGATGCTTGATAGATGTTTACCTATAATAATCAGAGAAGATAAACCCTTCTGTTCTATGAAATGGTAGTTGGACAAAAAAATTTGCTGTCAGAAATTAAATTTAGTGTTAAACAGCTAGAGAAGTAGTTTACATGTTTAATAGCCAGAGGACTCATTTACATGTTGAACAAACTGGTTCTATTAATCAGAATAGTCTATATTATACCTTGGTAACAAACAATCCCACGAAATTTCAGTGGCTTTTAAAAGCACAGATTTATTCATTGCAAATTTTTTACATATATCACAATTCTGTAATACTAGAGCATCTGCTCTCTATCTCTTTGTGAGATAATGGAGCAGTCACTATTTTCGGTGTTGCTGGTGATCACAGCAATAGAAAAGAGGGAGTATGGAAAATTGTCCCCTGGCTGTTAAAATATTCCGGTTCTAATAGCACATCTCTTGTACTTATATTTCCTCAGCTAAAACAAGTCATATAGCCACATTCAACCTCAATGAGGAATATGTGTTCAATTCTATTAATACATTCATTACTGCCATTAAGGTCATAAAAGCATCCATCACTTTCCAAAGTTTCCTCCTACCCCATTTATTATTTATTTATTTTTGTAATAAGAAAACATAAGATCTATTTGTTTTGAAAATTCTAAACATACAATACAATATTGTTAGCCATAGGCACCATCCTGTATTCTAGGTCTCTAAACCTTATCTTGCATAACTGAAACTTTGTACCTTTTGACCATCATCTCCCCAATTCCTCCACCCCCAGCTACTGGCAACCACCATTCTACTCTCTACTTCTATGAGTTCAACTATTTTAATTTCTACATGTAAGTGAGATCATGCAGTAGTTGTCTTTCTACTCTGGCTTATTTCACTTATCACAATGTCCCCAGGTTCATCCATATTATTGCACATGGCAGGAATTCATTCTTTTTTAAGGCCGATTTCATTGTATACAACATTTTCTTTATCCATACATCCATTGATAGGCAAATCAATAAATGTGATATATCACAATAAAATAATGAAGGATAAATACCATATTTTCATCTCAATAAATGTGGAAAAGCATTTATCAAATTCAACATACTTTCATGATACAAAGTCTCAATGAATTAGGTACAGAAAGAATGCACCCCAACATAATAAAGGCCATATATGTAACATAGTACTCAATCGTGAAAAGCTGAAAACTTTTCTCTACAATCAGAAATAAGACAAAGATGCCCACTCTTGTCACTTCTATTTACTATAGTACTGGAAGTCCTAGCCAGAGAAATTGACCAAGAAAAAGAAATAAAAGACATCCAAATTGGGAAGGAAGAAGTAAAATTGTTTTTGTTTCAAAATAACATGGTCTTATCTATAGAAACCCTGAAGACTCCACTAAAAAATTTTATTATTTCTTAACAATGTATACAATCAAAAAGACATTCAAAATGTAAAATTTAGGAACATTTTCTTATAAGTCATGTCTACTGCACTGAAATTTCAGATAGGTCCAGTGGTTTTCAAATAACATGGAGAAGAATATACAATCTTCCCTCAGTACACGTGGCTGATTGTTTCCAGGACCTTTGCATATACAAATCTGCACATACTCAAGTCCTTCAGTGGCCCTTTGGAACTCACTTATTTGAAAAGTCCACCCTCCATATACATGGATTTTGCATCCAGAGAATATTGTATTTTCAATCTGTGTGTTGTTCAAGGGTCGACTGTAATTAGCACAATGAAAAGTACCTTTTGCTAACAAGACACGTACTTGAGAACTGTTGGATTACTTTCACTGCTCACAAAGGTCCACACATATACACTGACAGCTAAAAACAGGAAACAACAAAAAAGACAAGGGTCCTCTATTCTGAAATCCTCTGACCTGGTAGATACTTCACTGAGATTAATTTTACCTTTAGAGAGCCCCAAATTTTAAAAATATGCCTATTAGGATTGAGAGAGGCAATAGGGAGCTATATCCACTTGTATTAGATGCACTTAATTGTATTAGGTTATCAAATATGAAATGTTCAATTTCAAATCCAAAGTTTATTATATCTCAAACAAGAAGCAGTACAATTAATCAAAGTATGTGCCTAAACTATCAACAGTTTGCCATCCTAATGGTAGCTTGTTTATGCCAGCAGCAAAGAAACCTGGAGAGCGAGTGGTAATGAAATCATTAAAAGTGTTTTCCGCAGCTTGTTGAGAATTGGATATTTTTACATACAAGAAGCAGTCCAAAGCCTGGAAGAAGTGTTAGTCAGTTTGTTCAAGGTCTGGTGAATAGGGGATGACAGAGAGTTCCAAGTCCAGCCTCTGTTTTTGAGACACGTGGTCTGGCAAGAGGATTGGCTTGTCTTTACTGGGCAATCTCGGCTGCTTAAGCACAAGCATCTTCATCATTTCATCCAACTGGTTGCAGTAGACATCTCCTGTAATTGACTGATCAGGTTTCACGAAGCTATAGTTAATAATAACAGTGCTGGACCACCAAACAGAAACCATTAGCTTTTTTGGTTGAATATTCGGTTTTGTACTGTGTATTGGCACTTCATTTTTATCCAACCATTGTGCCCAATGCTTGTGATTATCAAGAAGAATCCATTTTTCTTCATGCGTAACAATACAGTGTAGAAGTAGTTCACCTTTATGTTCTGACAGCAAAGAAAGGCATGTTTTCAGATGAATTCTCTGCTGACGCTCATTTAATTCATGTGGTACCCATCTATCCAGGTTCTTTACCTTGCTCATTTGTTTCAAATAGTCCAATATTGTTGGAATAGTAATATCAAACCTTGCTGCTAATTCACGTGTAGATTGAGATGCAATCGCTTCTGCTGCAGCTTTTAGCTCATCATTATCCACCGTGGTCTCAGGTCACTCACAGGGCTCATTTTCAAAATTAAAAGCACCAGAATGGAATTTCTCAAACCGTTGATATACTGTGCATTCATTAGCCACATCCTTTTCAAACACTTCATTGATATTTCTAGCTGTCTTCCCTGCACTGGTTCCATGATGGAACTCACATTCAAAAATAACACCAATTTTGACCTATCCATGGTTTCACAAAAACTGCTCCAAAAAAAAGATTTGAAAGATAATCACAAGCCAAAACGTGTGTTTGAAAGAATGAGTACGTACCTTCATAATAAAAACAAAAAACAATCAAAAAAATCAACAAGAAAAAATCAAACAACCCCATCAACAAATGGACAAAGAAAATGAACAGAAACTTTTCAAAAGAAGACAGAATAATGGCCAGCAAACATATAAAAAAATGCTCAACAGCTCTAATCATTAGAGAAAT
>CAUYSK010015469.1:0-46229 GCA_963575035.1 Avahi laniger | reverse complement strand
CCCAGCTACTTGGGAGGCTGAGGCAGTAGGATCGCTTGAGCCCAGGAGTTTGAGGTTGCTGTGAGCTAGGCTGACGCCACGGCACTCGCCCCAGGCAAGAAAGTGAGACTCTGTCTCAAAAAAAAAAAAAAAAAAAATGAAGCCAGTCCCATTCAATTCACAGTAATTCAGGACTTCTCATACTTTGATGTGCATATGAATTGCCTGGGAAACTTGATGAAATTTAGATTCTATTAAAGAAGACCTGGAGTGGGACCTGAGATTCTGTATTTGTAACAGACTGCCCGGTGATGCCAATGCCACCGGTCCGAGGACCACACCCTGACAGCAAGGCTGCCCAGTGGGGGGCCTCGTCCACTCCCACACTCTTAAAAGGGTGGTTTATATTAAAATAAGGTCTAGGAAACCACACAAACAAAATTTTTCTGTTTCATCCTCTGTTGTATTGGGCCAAATCTTGAATTTTACTCCTGAGTACCTCCTGAAATATGGTGAAGGGTTTAAATACATAAATAGTTTGCACAGAAAACACTTTTATAAGTCTAGATTCACAAAATGCCAGAACATTTCTATCTCCAGTCATTTGCTTTTTACTCAAAATGACTCAGAAATATACTATGTAATTTTTAGCAAAGCTGATGGACTTTCATTAATTTGGTTGGTGAGACTGGTAGATTTTCAAAAGTCTCTGGATGGAATGTAACTAGTACCCTTATATCTTAGCCCAAAAGTGGATGAAAAATTAATTCACAAAAACAGTGAAAAATAATCAGAAGCATTACCTTTGAAAAACCGGACTTCATCTCTGTGAGCAACTTCGTAAGCAGCTTGAAGTCCACTTGGCAGTTGAGGCCAGAAAACAGAAATGAAATTGAGCTCAACATCCGGGTAGAAGGGATTTGTGCGCATGTAGAATCTGATTGGAATAAAAGAAAAAAAGATTGCCATCTAATCTCTAGCGACCTCTGGCTGACATCCAGCTCCTTCTAGTTGCTGGCACTAGTGGTGTGCTGGTAAATCTTTAACATCCAGCTCTCCAATGGGGGTGGGAGGGCAGGGAAAGTCCTGGTTTGTAGCATTTGCTTATTTTCCTCAGTTGAAACACTCCCTTTATGGCAGGTTCCAAGAGTGACAGCAGAGCACCATTACATAGTATACAAATAAAATATGCATAAATAACCTCGAGAACATAAATAAATAGTAAAGTGTAGTAGAAATAAATACAAAGGGATGAATTTTTATTATTTTTATTACTTTTGATTTTAATATAATTTTGTTTATAGAATGTAATTTTTAATAATGGCTGTGCCTCACAACCAACTTGCAGAATTCTTCAAAATTTAACAGTTGGTTTTAGTGAGCTTTTGGGAGCCAGCTGCAGCACATCACTGGCTGGAACACAACACCAACATCCTACATTTAGTGAGTATTCACAACACTCCAGGCCCATGACACACCAGGCCATTACATCAGACCTTAGCACAAAAACCCTACAACAGAGTGTTACTCCCATCTCAGGGATGAGAAGTCGAGGTCAGGAAGACTAAGAGAGGTGCCTGAGGCCACCCAGCTGGTAAGAGGCAAAGGTTGATCTTAAACTCAGCTCTGGCAGCCACACCCTTTGTTGTCCTTTGGTTAGTAGTACTTATACAAAGTTGATTCTCGAGTTCATAGGGACCGGAGTAAGGGTGCGGCATAGACCGTCATGTGGGCTGACAGAAGAGTGTTGCAGATCCAGGCCACGGGGAAGACTATGGCCTTGGTGGTCATAAACCTGACTGCTAGGCCCAGTCCTGCTCCTGCCTGGCTGTGAGACCTTGGGCAAGTTGGTTACTATCTTTAGCCTTCCATGACGCGGTGACATTTAAATGACCTCAGTGTCCTTTCAGTTCCTGCAAGTCCTCAAATTGGTCCTGTTCCTTGGAGTAATCCCTCAAATACTTGCTCTGGTAAGTGTGAGCTGCTATATTGAGAGCTTTCCTTTAAAATCTGTATTTCCTTAACATGTCCCAGTATTGAGCCACACCCTGTCTGGTTTACATCCAACCTTCTCTTTTACATGCAAAACTAATAAAGAGAGAATGGAAAGCATTAGGAGCCAATGCCTTGAATTTTGGGATGGATAAAGCCGCAAAGTAGTAAACAGCACCAACGACTCTCCAAGAAGAAAGGCTGAAGAGAATGAGCCTTTCAGACCACCCTTACTTTCTAGTGCTGGTCTTTCTGTGGACTGTGTCATTCACAAAAGAGCATATTATTATTTTGCCTGGTTCTTTAGGAATCACTATCACACAAAGAGCAGGCCTGTTCCTGGCACATGAGAGTATTCCAAACTTTTTGAGTCCATTGAGTCCAAGGATCCTCCTTGGAAGAGAGAAGCACCCTATGGTGGCTGCAAATATCTTCCTGAGAAGGGGGCAGTTCATTTCATGAACTCCTGGGGATCATTGGCTCTTTCTCATCTCTGGGCCTCCAAGGGACAACAGAGACCTTTCATGATGACAGGATTTGGGAGATCCATCTTTTTTCCAAATGCAGAGATGATATTTAAAAGGTGGCTATGCAACCCTCGTCAGCATGTTGGTGCTGTGAAAAGGACTGACTTCTCCTAATAAAGTCCTAACATACCTTTTATCATAAAGAGGGACATGATGAAAAGAGTCCTGAAGTAGGGGACAGAAGACAGTAACTGCTCTGTCACCAATAAGCTCTGTGCCCCAAAAAGTTCTCTTTCCTTCTCTCTGCCTTACTTTACTGATCTGTAAATGGAATCATATTTATTGATTTTCTACTTCAGTGATATTTTCTGAGAATCAAATGACCTAATATCTGTGGGAAATCAAAGTTGTTACAAGTACGTTACATTGCACAAATGCAAGCAATTGCTACCATATACTTACAGATGTGAACAAATGTAAGATAAATAACACACGAAGAATAATAGTGGCCCATAGTAGTGAATATTGTTATTATTACAAATGTGGAACACATAGAAGAACTGTGATGTCTTACCTGTCTTTAAAGAACATCACTTCTCCCCGAATTGTAGTTATAGCATCGAAGGTTAGCTTACTATCACACACTTGTGGAGTTTGTGGGCCTGTTGGCTGGTTGGGATTTTGGGAAGGTCCTAAACAAAATAAAAGACCTGGAGTTAGTTTAGCCTAGTATTGGAAAACTGAACAAACAATGAAAAACAGCTTCTTAAGGGATACAGCTAATGGCTGATTTCTTTGGAATAGACGTAAAGACCCGTAGGCCATTGTTCATGGTTTTTTCTTTATACTCACCATATATGGCTTGGATGCCATCAATGTCATCCTGAGCTAGCTGAACATCACCACTGAATGTGTAGGTGGGGTACATCAAAGCCCCAATATCAGTAGAATGAGAGAGTCCAAGGGAATGCCCCAATTCATGAGCCGCAACACGATACAAGTTGTAATCTAAAAGGAGCAATAAATTTGCTTGCAATTATTTGAAATATCTTCAAACTTGAGGCATTTAGTTAAGGAACAATCTACAACTCTACAAGGACTAATGCTCATAATTTGTCAGTGACTTTTTGAAATATATATATATTAATATAATTTTTTGCAAAGGTGGGAGGCATGCACTTATTAATAATGAAGAGACATGGTAAAGCCTAAACTCTATCATTACACTGATAAAATTAAAAGACAAACTCAGCTGACTCTAGCACAGATTAGTAAATCTTGTTAATGATTAGATGGCACATATTATATCACAGAGAAGCAATAAAGTTCTATTAACACTTAAAATTCTTTCTTATGTATAAAACTAATAAATGCTTACTGCTGGAAATTTTGGAAAACACAGAAAGCTGCCCCCTTCCTTAATTTCCACATAAGCTTACTACTACTGCTAAATTTTGCTGTGTCCTTCTAATAAAAAAGATTCATTGTAGATGCCCACAGGTAAAACATTAAAGTTTTTAACATTTTCATAATAGAAATTTTAAAGTGGCCTGATCGTCACCACTAAGATGCTATACTAGCAGAAATAACCTCTTTTATGCTTTTATAAATGTATTATTATTTTCTGAGTAGTAACAGAAAAATGCATACTTATATTAGTACATTCTTTCAGCTACATCAACCAATATTACAATGAACCACAAAGAGGTGGGAGAATTGGGAGAAGGAAAACTGGTTGACTTACTTCTGAAATTGTTGGTCCACTGTTCGTCTTCATCAAAATGAGCATCCCCTCCAATACCTGGGCCTGGCTGAAAAGCATGAGCAAGGTTTCCTCCAGGTCCATCAAAGGGAGAATTATCCTGATGGTCTGCAAGAAACAATTCAATCAATATCCCTCTTGGTTCTTATCAAGGCTAACCCAGGAGGGCAAGCATTGGCTTTGTGAAGGGGCCAACAGACTTCCGTCAGATGTGACGTAGTTTCCTACTTCCTTAAGCCCATAAAATCAACATCCCTCTTGAACAAGGAATTCCAGCTGCAAAGCTGAAGAGATTTAGGGGCAAGGTAAAGTTAAGGTGAGAATAATTTCATGCTACAGGAAGAGCTTACCTCCCCTGACGAAGGATATCATGATGTCTGCTTGGCCTTCAAAGACCTTGGTGAATGTCAGGGGTGAGGCATTACTCCAGAGTTGAAAGGCTTTCTCAATGGCATGGTCCACATCTGCTCTTGGCAAATCTGGTGTGTAATTTTCAATCCTTAGAATGAAAGGAAATAAAGACACATCAGACCTTATTTCTTACTGCTCTAATGGGAAACAGCATTCTCACTCTGGTGCTCAGTCTGATTACCTGTAGGTCAGATGTGTTTGCTCCCAACGAGGGTTCCCCTGAGTGAGGACAAACTGTGCCACATCGGGCACCCCACATCTGGGCTGCTTCATCACCTTCAGGGTCTCAGTGTCTGGCTTCCCAGTCACCTTTAGCCCAAAGAATTCCTGCATTTGCTTCAATTTTTCAACTGTGGAGCCACTGCTTCTCTTCTTTTCAATTTTCTTCCCATCATTCTTCAGGTCGTAGTAGTTTTCCAGGTATTTCTGATAAAAGATAAAATTACTGAAACACTGGATGGGAAATCTTTCTCATTTTTTGAAAAATTAATGACACGAAGTTTTTGCCAAAACAGAGAAACTACTTTTAAAGTTTGTGTTTAGGTTTCATGATCCTTATTGTGCTTATCATTGGTGCAAAAATGCAATTTCAGAGTAGAAATGTCCCTACCATTAATTACTACAAAGTCAGAACTTCATAGCAGAGCAAGATTGGTAGAGCAAGATAGGCATACTGCTGCAAATCTACAATTTGTAGAGTAAGACTTGCATACTGTTCCTTCAATTCCCTCTCACCACCAAATGGAACAGAAGAGTCTATGCATGGCTAGATATATTTGTTGGGAGGGTGCTGTTCCTGACAAAGTAACTTCTCTTTGCAGGAAATCCATCCTTAAATAAACTCCATTATACTATTGCGGAAAAATACAAACTAAAGACACGCATTATAGGCACATGTAATGCAGCATTTACCTGGACTATCTCCACATCTTGCTCTTGTGATTCTGGAGCCGCTGGGAAGCCATGAGACCCCAGACCCCAGAGCAGGAGCAACAACAGAGAAAAGCTGGGCATGCTGGCCTTTGTCTTCCTTCTCAGGGCAAGACAACTGATGGCTTCCACCTGCCTAGTGCTCCAATATCTCAGCTGGGAAGCTCACTCTCTATATATAGAGTACTTGCCCTTCCAGAAAGCTGGAGGCTGTCTGAGTCATGTTTTATAATATCCTCCTGATTAGCAATGAATTGCCCGAGCAATCATCAGAAACGGTGACTCCGAGCAGATTATTTGGGTTTGATTGGTGTTGCAATCTCATGATTAATGTCAAACAGGATGTGTGTGAAGAAGACATGCTCCACCATGTAAACAGTTGTTTTCCCCAATTCATTTCTATCCTGTTTGAGAAAGGCCCTTGTTACACACACAGGTTACAGAGTATTCCATGGCTTTTTTGAAAAATGGATTTTGCTACCTGATTTTGCTGATCATAAAGTGCTCCAGGTTTCTGCACACACTTTGCTCCCAGGACAGAGTAGAGTTAATACCACTGGGGGGCCCCATGTCTGTTCGGCACCTACACTGACTGAAGCTCAGCTCCTCAACCACTCAGTCTGTGATGTCTCTCTGGAGTTCTCTGAGGTCCATTCTGCCTTTGTTAAGCCACCTGGTATGCAATGGCAATAGCACCATGGTTTCCCTTGATCTTTATTCAGGCCTATGATTTGAGCTCCTTGCCTCAGAAGACCACACTTCCACAGGTGGGGTGTGACATAACTCCCTGCTCTGTGTAGACCTTGCCCATCATCACCATGGGACAAACAGGATCCTTCTCTGAAACCTCTCAGAATGTACCAGGTGAGCAAGAGATCCCGTGTGACTCTGGGGTCTTAGTTTTATGCATCCTTGTTCCCCTCAATATGTGCACATCTTTGCTACTTGGGGCTAGGCAGCATTTATTAACTCTTTCATATATGCATTCATTCATATATTTATGCGTTCATTCATTCAAAAATATTATTTAGCATCTCCTGTACATTAAAATAAATACATGGCCATGCAAGGAAAGATGTGCATTCATGCATTTATGTTCCACATAAAATTGTCCTAGGTACCACCAGGGCCTTCCCTGCCACTCTTGGGGAGAGAAACTGATCTATCTCTGTGCCTTCCCTCTCCTTCCTTGGAAATGTTTACCTGAGATATGAAGTTGAGAAACATTGGCCTGCGTTCTTCCCCTTCAGCACCCACAGCGTCTCTCACCATCCCTACAGTGTCAGGTTTGCTTTCTCGGAACTTCTCTTACCTTACGGATTACCATTTTTCTTGTCATGCCAAGACAACGTCTTATTCATAAGTTATTCTTCAATATATCTTGGATTGATTTGAAAGAACTCGTTTCCTCTCTAATCATTTAACCACAACTTCCTCATCTAAATGGAGTAATATGTGAGTTCAAGATGGTAAGAGGAATTGGGAGAATTCTCACGAAAATGAAACCCTCTCCTCACAGGGGTTGTACGGAGAACAAAGAAAATTCGCAGTTGAAGTGACTCCGGCACAGGCAACGAAAACAGCAAAAGGGGCTCTTATATGAGAGTTTTTTTTAAAAGTCAAGGGTTGGCAGATACACTCCAACTGTTAGGAATCTGGTCAGTGTGAGGAGGTCACCTCCTAGCTCCACTGAGGCCTGGGAAGCCAGGGTTGTTAGGTTATCTTGGGAAAACAGCATTGTGACCATCGCGGATTGGGAAATAAATTGTATAAGCTGTCACCCTGGAAGAGTCTCATAAAATGTCCTAACTGGCAAGAGTCTGCATATTCTGCTGTTTAGAAGTTTTCAAACTTTTGTAAACTACTGTATCCTTTGCTTAAACAAAATCCCTTTTGGAAAACCGATTTGCACACCAGATGAAAGCAGAACTTCTCTGACGGAGTTGGAAATGGGACCTCAGGGTCCCACCCACATGGTCCTGTCCTCTCTAGCAAAGTCCACCATTTTCTCTAGGTCTGAGTCCAGACCTATTACCCTAAACACTCACAGTGTTTCATTACATGCCAGGGTTGCTGATGTGAATTGGAAACTGGTTGCTTAGAACAGCTTTTTGTGAAATTTCTTCCTAAAATAACAAAGAATTTTAAATTAAGTTATGGTTAAGCAGCCAGCCTCATAGATTCACATGGTCCCAAATCTTGAAATTTTCAGTTAGGTATTCCCAGCAGAACTTCTAATATAGCACATATGACTTCTGGGTTAGTGCTCGTGTGTGATTCATTTGAGAGTAAAAAACAAAACACAAATCTAGAACGGAAAGCTGGGTTGAAATCCTACCAAATCCTAGCAATGACTAGACTTAGCACAGTTTTCAAGAAGCTCAAAACAAGTTAAACTTGTATTTGCTTTTCGCATTCAGATGATTTTATTCTTCTGGGAGCATCTTTCCCCATAATTCCCTTTTGAATGTAATTTTGTGGAAATCCCTCTACCCCTTACGCCCTGGGAGAATAATAGCTTTAAGGGGGCTCTCGTGAGTGTGGCTGTGTCGACTGACCCCTAACTGTTTCCAGGCAGGCAAACTATTTCCATGGTTTTCTTGGTTGTTTCATGCTGGCTGCTCCGTGAAAGCCTTCAAACATGTGTGTAGTTTTCCATAGTAAATTCAATATTGAAATGTCAATCTTGCTTCATTTTTGTTTAATGCTTGGAAATTAGCCTTTTTAGTTTTATAAGTCCATCCGAGTGCCAGATATTTTTCTATTTTTTTTGTCCTACAGGTCTTGAAATAGTCTTTAGCCAGAAACTTTAAATGTTTAATACTATTTTGTTTTGTTTTGTTTTGGAAGTAACATGTGGGAAAAAAATTGTCCCACCCTCTATATTCATCATGCATGTGGGCACGTGATCGCTCATGGATAACCACTGTTAGCCAAGCACTTAACAGGCACCTGGTCCACACTGGTCCTGTCAGCCTCGTGGTTATCCTCCATGTAGAAATGATTGACCCATCAACCCTGAGTCCTGGGTCACACAGGTTCAGGGGCTGTCACTAGTCGAACATGGGTCTATGTGACTGTCTAGACATGTCACATACACATACACACACACACACACACATACACACGCGCGCGCGCACACATGCGTGATATAGAGATCTTGTTTCTCTAACAAAGAGAAAGTGTCTGGAGACACAAGGAGCATTACGTCAACTCCCTCATGTCCATAATAATGTCCCTATGCCACCACCCTGTCCCTCAGGCCTGAAAGAATCTTCCCCCTCAAGCTACGGCTCAATCTCCCTTATTTTCCTCACCAAACTTCCAGAAATTGTCATTTGTACTTACTACCTCAACTTAGTAAGTGTTTGCAAATGATTGTTGAATGAATTAATGAATGAATAAATCAATGAATAAATAAATACTTAAATGACACTTAAATAAACTGCTTCTCATTAGGCTCAGTTGCCTGTGAAAAGTTTTACGCCCATGGTTAGGTTTCGATGTCTTTTACTCCCCTAAGATTAAAGTTATTTAAATTATCACAGGAAGAAATTGGATATATCTCCTGACTGGGGATTTTAAATGAAGCACAGCACATTAATTTTTGGTGATTCGCATGCCATGCTATAATCATTTAGTGTCTGATTATTTTGAGCACTTTATTAATTTGCCAATAATATTTTCACATCTATATAATTTATTAAACATTCTAGAAAATGCTTACAGAGAACACATCCTAGAAACAGACTTTTGTAGCTACAGTTCCCCTTTAAGGAAGTTCAAACCAAGGGCTCTGCTGGGGCTGAGTCCTGCTTGCACCGTAGCTCAGCTCAGACCTGTCGAAATCATTCTTTCTCTGCCCTCACGTCTGTGTGTACGAATTTGAGATCATGGGGAAGCTTAGGACACTGCTATGAGATTTTGATCATGTGCCCAGAATATGACTTACTTGTCTGGGAGTCTCTGATATATATATGTGCTGGTTCCAGACCTTTTATTCTGTGATTCAGATTTCAAATCATATTCTGTTGTTGCAGAAGTTTCCTGTATTTTTGACAAAGTGGGATGTTCTCGAAGCCCAATATCCAGCTCTTTTTACTTTCTCTTAACTATTCATCCCTCGGCTATAATTCTATACAATGACAGCTGGAATAGTCAGCTGGTTTTCTTTGAATCAGTCAACATTTAACGATTGCTGGGTGAAAGAAAGAGAATTTAACATTTACTGGGCTCTCTATACCTTTAATATACACGACCATTTTATCCTTGCAATAATCCTGTGGAACAGTTAGGGCAAATACTATTATTTTGTTTCAGAGATGAAGAAACTGTGGCAGCTGTCCAGAATTAAGTCTTTTGTCCAGGTTTTCCCACTAGCACGTGATAGAGACAGAAATTTGAAAATAGGTGTTTGGTTGCAAAACGAGGTGATTCAGCTCTTAACACAAATGTCTAAACTATGCAGACATTTTTGTGTATTGGCAAGGGGACGTATTGTTTAGTTCTAATAGAAAATTATTGATGAAACCACCAATGAGACTGTGTAGTCCCTTTTGCTTAAACTGACATCTTTACCTGTGATTTCAAGCCTTCTCTTTTCCACGTACGTGTTTCTTTCCCTTGGCACAGATCTGCCCCATTATCCTGTGAGCATGGCTGCCCTGTGAAAGAAACTGACGCTCACGATGCTAGACATTGTCACAACCGGGTACTCTGAGCATCTCCCTTCTCTTTTTCATCAATCTTACTACGTCACCTTAACCTTAACCTTTACCTTGGCCTTGACCTTACTCTCTCGTGCTGCATTTTCAATTGTTACTACTCACCCCCACATTTGAAAAAGGAGAGTGGCTTTTCCTCGGTTTACATTTTCATCAATCCTTTTTAGCCTGCGATGCTCAGTCTTGGGAATCCTTCTTTCCGTAGCTTGGGAGTTTCTCCACTTTGCTTTTTCTCCCTGTATGTTTCTAATTATTTCCTCTCCTTTGCTGGCATCTCTTCCTTTCCCTTCCCCTTGAATCCAGCCAGTCACCAAGGTCCTGTTCTGCGTCCTCATCTTTAATCTCTTATCACTGTTTTTCTAGGACAGTCTCATCTACTCCCACAACTTCAACCAACATCCCCACACAAATTCCTTCCTTAACTGGGGCCCTAGGTCTTTTTCTTCTTGAATTTCTACCTCCTAGTTTCAAATGCCACCAGGACACCTCCACCTGGATATGTCTGGTATCGTTTCCTTTTAAACCAGAACTTTTATTCCTCACTTTACTACTTCTTATCTAATACAGACCTTCCTAAACCACCGAACTGGGTTCAAATCCTGACTCTGCCAACTGCTAGCCAAATGATCTATAACCCAACTTTTTTATGTCTCAATTTCCTCATCTCGAAGATGAAAATAATAGTAATATCTGCCTTAGATGTTTGTTCTGAAACTGAAACAGGAAGATACATGTAAAATATGTTAGTACAATGACTGACAAACAGTGAGTACGCAAAAAACATTTGTAAATATTTTTATGAAAAAAAATGCGTGAGTGGTTTCCATTGTCTAGCCAAGCAAACACAAACTAATTGTAACACTCAAGACCGTCCATGCTCAGGTCTAAAAACGACTTACCAGTTCCACTTCCCACTCATCCTACCCGCTTCCAAGCAAACTGAATTACATCGTTTTTAAAATGTGCCTTGTACCATGTTTCCATGCCTTTTCCTACTTTTTATTACCCTCTATTGCCACTTAGTACAATTCTACTCATTCTTCAAGGTCCAATTTAAATGTTACTTCATTCCCAAAGTTTTCTATTTTCTCCCTTTGTGAGATAATTCTACTCTAAATTTTTACAGAGCCTTATATTTTCTTAAAGCCCTTTTCATATTTTCCTTATCTGGACATCACTCTCCTAACAGAAGATAATTTGTTGAAAAAAAGGCTGGTGTTACATTTCTGTTTGTGTCTCTGCCCATTCTCTAGGGCTCATGAGGTTGCTTTGTACAAACATGCTCAACATGGAAAATGTTAGGTTAAATTCAATAGAATAGGAAAAGTGGCACATTATAATTTTGAGGGTAAGTGTCCCTTTCTTCAGTAAGAATTCTTTTAATTTGCAAGGCTGAGGGAAAACATAGTCACTATGTGTGTTGAAATGGTTAAGCCCAAGGAACCATACTGAACTCCCAAAGAAATTATATTTATCAGATTGCCATAGTATATGTAGACAACAACATACTCGTTTAAATAATTTTACTTATCAATAATAAGTAAAATTATTTATACTTTAATATAAATAATTTAAATACATATAGACTAACTCACTCCCACTTAGTGAGAATGTCTAATTTATAAGGTGTCAGGCTACATGTTAGGAATTGCAAAAATAATCAGACACCAATTTTGCTCTCAGAAGCTAATTTTCTCATGAAATGCATGCAGCCTAACTATTGTATAAATTATCATTTCTTCAAGTAGCTGTTAAAATTTTAGGTGTAGATGAACATAGATGCAAAAATCCTCAACAAAAAAAATACTAGCAATCTAAATCCAAAATCACATCAAAAAAATAATCTACAACAATCACGTCAGTTTTATACCAGGGATACAAAGATGGTTCAACATATGCAAATCAATGAATGTGATTCACCACATAAACAGAATTAAAAACAAAAGCCTCATGATCATCTCAATAGATGCAGAAAAAACATTTGCTAAAATCTAGCACTCCTTCATGATAAAAATCCTCAACAACCTAGGCATAGAAGGAACATATCTCAAAATAATAAAAGCTATATATAATAGACCCACGGCCAACATCGTACTGAATGGGGAAAAGTTGAAAGTGTTCCCCCTAAGAACTGGAACAAGACAAAGATGCCAACTTTCACCACTTCTGTTTAACATAATGCTGGCAGTCCTCACTACAGCAATCAGGCAAGAGAAAGCAATAAAGGGCATGCAAATTGGAAAAGAGGAAGTCAAGAGTTTTCTGATGATATGATCTCATGTCTAGAAAACCCTAAAGACTCCTCCAAGATTGCTAGATTTGATAAATGAATTCAGTAACCTGAATTCTCAGGTTACAAAATCTGTGTACACAAATCAGGAGCATTTCTGTGTGCTAATACCAATAAGCTGAGAATCAAATCAAGAACTCAATCCTATTTACAATAGCTGCAAATAAAAAAAAAAAACCTAGGAAAAAAACAAAAACCTAGGAATATACTCAACCAAGGAGGTGAAATATCTCTACAAAGAGAGCTACCTAATATTGGTAAAAGAAATTACAGATAACACAAACAAATGGAAAAACATCTCATGCTCATGGGTTAGAAGAATCAATATTGTTTAAACGTCCATACTGCCCAAAGTAATCTACAGATTCTATATAATTACTATCAAAATACCAATATCATTTTTCACAGATTTAGAAAAAACAATGCTAAATTTCATATGGAATTGAAATTTATAAAATTTCAATTTATGAAATGAAAGAGCCTGAATAGCCAAAGCAATCCTACATAAAAAGAACAAATCTGGAGGCATCACATTACCTGACTTCAAATTATACTGCAAGGCTGTAGTAACCAAAATAGGCTGATACTGGTTTAAAAGTAGGCACATGGATCAAAGAAACAAGACAGAGAACCCAGAAATAAAACCATATACCTACAACCAACTGATCTTCAACAAAGCAGACAAAAACATATACTGGGAAAACAACACCCTATTCAATAAATGGTACTGGGAAAATTGAATAGCCACATGCAAGAAAAATGAAACTGGATCCCTATCTCTTATCATACACAAAATTAACTTAAGATAGGTTAAAGACTTAAATGTAAGACCTAAAACCATAAAAATTCTATATGAAAACCTAGGAAAAACTATTCTTGACATTGGCCGAGGTAAAGAATTTATCACTAGACCCCAAAAGCAAATACGACAAAAACAAAGATAAATAAATGGAACTTAATTAAACTAAATAGCTTCTGCACAGCAAAAGAAATAATCAACAGAGTAAACAGACAGCCTACAGAATGGGAGAAAATATTCACAGACTATACATTTGATAAAAGATTAACATCCAGAATCTGTAAGGAATTCAAACAAATCAGCAAAAAAACCCCAAATAATCCCATTAAAGAGTAGGCAAAAGACATGAACATTTTTCAAAAGAAGAGAAACAAATGGCCAAAAAATACATGAAAAAATGCTCAACATTACTAATCACGAAGGAAATGTAAATTAAAATCACAATGAGATAATACCTTACTCCTGTCAGAGTGGTCATTATTTAAAAGTTAAAACACAATAGATGTTGACACCAATGCAGTGAAAGGGAATATTTATACACTGCTGGTGGGAATGTAAATTAGAGCAACCTCTATGGATAATTGTATGGAGATTTCTCAGATAACTAAAAGTAGATCTACTATGCAATCAGAAATCCCACAACTGGGTATATATCCAAAGGAAAAGAAGTCATTATATCAAAAAGACCTGCACTCATATGTTTATCACAGTACAATTCACAATTGCAAAGATATGAAATCAACCTGAGTGCCCATCAACTGATGAGTGGATAAAGAAAATATTATACACACACACACACACACACACACATACACACACACACACATATACATACACACACACCATGGAATGCTAATCTGCAATAAGAATGAAAGAAATAATGTCATTTACAGCAACTTGGATGTAACTGTAGGCCATTATCCTAAGTGAAGTAACTCAGGAACAGAAAACCAAATACTGCATGTTCTCACTTATAAAAACATGAGCTATAGGTATGCACGGTCATACAGAGTGGAATAAGGGACATTGCACACTCAGAAAAGGGAGGGTGGGAGGGGTAAGGGATGAAAAATTACCTGTTGTGTACAATGTACACTATTCGAGAGACAAGTACACTAAAAACCCAGACTTCACCACTATACAAGTCATTAATGTAACAAAAAAACATTTGTATCCAGTAAATCCATGGAAATACATTTTAAAAAAATTAAAAATTAAAAAAATAAAATTTTAAGTGTAGTTTCTACTATGCCAATGAATATTTATTTGGGTATATATCTCCAAGATTATTATGGAGGACAACAGAGAAAATAAGATTCAAAATGCAAGTGTGTGCTTTCCAGAAAATTTATCCAGAAATTTATTAATGACCAAAACAAATTTAACCAAATCCCTTTTTTACTACTCATCTAAGCATGCCTCTTTTTGTTCTGGTACTTAGTACCAATAACAGGTCTTGTCATGTTGGCATCAGTTATATCAGTTGGACTTTCTTGGATAGGTAAGTGGAGAGAGACTTAAAGAATCTGTGTGGTTAGACAACTGGCTGGACTATTTCAACAAGTGTTGCCTGAGAGAGTCCTCTGTTGGGTCCTAGGAAGCTGATGACAGTGAATGGCTCTCAAGCCGTTCTGCACACCAAAGCATGAGTAAGTATTAGTTGGGATTTGGCATAGGGCTGAGGACATAAGACTAGCCAATTTCAGACTCACATATTACATTGTAGAGAATTTTGGAGATTCATTCCATTTCAGAAAGAAGATCTTTCAAATGACACATAAAAGTATTTAATCTTAGGGCTGGGTGTGGTGGCTCACACCTATAATCCTAGCACTCTGGGAGGCCAAGGCAGGAGGACTGCTTGAGCTCAGGAGTTCGAGACCAGCCGGAGCAAGAGTGAGACCCTGTCTCTACTAAAAAAAAAAAAAAGAAGAACGAAAAAATGAGCTGGGTGTCATGGCACATGCCTGTAGTCCCAGCTACTTAGGAGGCTGAGGCAGGAGAATCTCTTGAGCCCAGGAGTTTAAGATTGCAGTGAGCTATGATGATGCCACTGCACTCTACCCAGGGCAACATAGTGAAACTCTGTCTCAAAAAAAAAAAAAAATTAATCTCAGATATCAGTTGAAAAGGAAATCAACTCAGCTTTCCCATTTCATATTAAAAATCTTCAAAGTTGAGATAATATAATAATATTATTTTCCATATAAATCACATACAATGAGAACAGTAGCTGGCACAGCATAGCAGAATAAATGCCAAATAAGAGTTAGATATATTGTTTGCATTATTTTTTGTGCTCTGGCAACTAAATTCAATGCAAGGTAAAGTGCAGAGATAGCCATTGTCTATCACCTCCAACCTGGTTCTGTGGAGGGCTGGGTCTGGCGTAGGTTCTGTACAGAAGCTGGAGGAAGACAGTGCCCTTCCTTTAGGCACCACCTGGTTCTCCTCCCTGGCCTCGGTGTCCAGGCCACACAGCTTTCAGGAATAGAATGCCTGTAGTGGAATAGGAGAGTGTGTACAGATAGGATGAATTGGGCATAATGGTTTTTAGAGAAATCTTCTCCAAGGATTACAGCCAGAACCCCTGAGAAGACTCTCTCCTGAGAGCTACACAACTAGAACTTCTGTTTGTTTTCTTCCCTGACTTTGGGGCTCAGCTTCAGGTCATAGGACCCTCTCAAGTCCCCCAGAGTCTTCTGTCTCTCAGCTCTACCAGGGCCCTGCTGTCAAGGTTGTAAGAGCAAACCCACACACTCATTTACACAGGGGGTTAGCACAGTCTCTGAATAAAAAGGGACCAGTGGGTGTTATATATTTTACTTGCACACATATATGGATTTTCATGATTCGATATCTGAAAATATACATAACTATATAACTATATATGTGTACATACTTAACACAGTGCCTACAAAAGAATATATAGTATAATTCTATAGACAGTATATGTCATGGATAATATATTGACATATAAAATTATAACTTTCTTCCAAGTTTTTCCCTGACCTTGCCAAGAGCTATGTGTCCCCTAGTCTTGGAGGTGTCTTCAGGACTGAAATCAAAAGCTACTTGCAGATAGTATCTCTTTCCAACTTTTGGGAAAGCCTGAGTTCATTCGAGGAGGTTATGCCATGTGTCTTCAACTAAGAGGGGAAAGGAAAGATGTTCGGGGGAAAGGATGAGAGAGGATGAAATTTCCTTAAACTGGAAAGCAGAACATTTCAGCAGTTCTCACCAAGCATAAAGACCATGCTCCACTTTCAGCTCCTCGGAAGTTCCTTGGGATGGTTGTGAGGTGAGCCTAGGGAGGCTGGATCCCTTAGAGCTGAATCCTTAGCATAAATGAGGAAAAGGTGAAACTCAGATATTACCTTCTCCAAGACTCCAGTAGGTGGCAGAGTGGAGAGTTAAACTCCGGGCTGTCTGATTCCCAAGTCATCCCAGACATTCCAATATTAGCGCTTTGTGCATAAAACGGTGGCTTTCTAGTTATAGTGACTGAGGATATCTTGCATGTGGGGAGGGAAGGTATAGCGGAATCCTCTTTCAAGTGCCCTCCAAAGGATGTGATAGACAAAGTGGAGAGTTTGGAATCAAATGACATAGGTTTGAATCACAGCTGAGAAATCTCAGATGTTATCTGCAAAAAGGAAATAATAATGCCTGGCCCATTTATTTATTTATGATGTGATTGAACTGACAAGTGCTTTGTAAATTGAATGACTGCATGTTGTAATTATTACCTTTTGACCTTTAGGACTGTCCACATGATCAGGTTCTACATAGCCATAAAAAGTAAACAGAGGAATTAACCAACATGCAACTCATTTTCTTAGTCTATATTTCGTATTTTCTAGAACTGAAGAGAGAAATTTTTCCTTAGAATATTAACCCAAAAACTGTGTGTATACATGTATTAAAAATTCTGTATATTTCCATTGGTTGATATTCCAAGAAACTTGATTGCAAATGTAGAATTATCAGGTCCAGAATATAGAAGTGGAAATAGCATTCTGGTGTGAAAAAAACATGATTTTTGTCTAAGACAGATTTGGCTTCAAAACCTGATTTTGCAACTTTTTAGCCCTATAACTTTGGGCATATCAATCTTTCAAGTATGCTGTCTTCTTACCTTCTAGTGGAAATAATAAGATCTGCCATTGATGGTTTTGGGGATAATTAAGTCCCCAAGTGCAATGAACATTACACTTGTCATATAATAGCTACTCAATGAATATTAATTTCTCTTAGGGTGAAAAGACACCTAAAACCACCTACTTTATCCCTCTTACATTGGAGATGAAAAAATTGAGCCCCAAAATTTTCATTTGCTTTTATTTCATTGGAAACAAAACAATTGGAACCATGGTTCAAGTGTCTTGATGAGAATGTTTCAATACACTAAATATTGATACTAAAGGATTATCTATAATGTAAATTAAATATGATTCTTCAGGGAATTGTTATTATGCAATGAGGTAAAGCAAGTCAGTTGGAATATAATTTTCTGCTAAATGTAATGATAAATGAATACAATGAGTTACCTCCTTTATTAATTTTGGAATCTTGCCCAGGAAGCAGCCATAGTATAAGGTGTTACATCATCATCATTGGCATCATTTTCATTGTCTGAGCTAAAGTGTGATTCTAAAAAGATGGCAAATTCCTTAGTTGCATATATTATGGTCTGGAAGTCCTCTGTCATACATATACACCTTTAGTTTTATCTTAGGGAAGTGAAAATTTTCCCTTAATCATGCTGAGGAGGTTTTCTTGATAATATGATTATATTAAGAATCAACTTTCTATTATTCTATGACCTGTCACTTATCAGGACCATACCCCAGGATGGGTGGAATCCTCCCTAAAGGAACTTTCTCCCTACTGACCTACAGGGATTAAGTGATTAGCATGGATCCTCAAGTACCTTTCTCTGGGGAATCCTTGGAAGGCCAGGGTGCTCATCCCCCAGTTATTTTTTGCTCCTTTCTGAAGGGGCATCTATTTAATCTATTTCAGAGTTGCTTTAGAAATTTTCTTTGTATGCAGAGTTAGCTGAGTCAGTTAATAGTTTGATTTGTTGTTTATAGCCTGACTACTTTCAAAATAAATTTTCTGCTGCAATGAAATAATTATTTACTAACTGAATTAATTAATTAATATGCTTTGGGGAGAACTTTCTCAGTTGTTACATTTATTTAATGAAATTTATTGTGCTTAATCATATAATTAGCAAATGACTTTATATACTTCCCTCTACAATATAACTCAGAAAAGACTATTTTTTCTTCACTGTAGTCAAACTCTTGGTGATTCCCCAAATATGCTATGTTCTTTCATTTTCATGTCTTGGCATATGCCATTCCTTTCCTCTCCACACTTGGCCTGGTAGCCTCTTACTTCTTCTTCATGTCTAGGATCAAGCATTGCTTCCTTCCCAAACTTCATTCATTCAACAAAAGTTTAATGAGCACTGAGTAAGTCACAGGTACGGTGCTGGGCACTGTCTGCTGTGCCCATTAGGATGTATTTGGGTGGAGATTTACAAGGCACTGCCTGTTAATGGATGCACATAAGAGAACGAATGGACACAGCCAGAGGGCAAGGAGGGAGGTCGGAGAACACACCCCAGAGAAGGTAACCCTTGAGCTGGGTCTTCAAGAACAAGTCAGCTGGGAGAATGGCATGACTGTTTTCATCAGGACTCATTTGATTAGGAGGAATGACAAAGTGAATTAAAGTGAGGATTATTGCAAAGAATCAGAGGAATCCCATGGAATCCATTCACGAGAGGTGCTTTTTAGGGAGAGGCTAGGTGGGTGGGTAGAGTTAGATTTCTCTAACCCCACTGCCCCCACTAGTTTTCTCACTGGTCTCTGTCCTGTTTCTCGCCACCCAGAACACTGCCATTCCTGCCAGCACCTGGGTGGGGCAGAGCATCCAAGTGTTGCAGTTCAGCCAGGTGCATGAATGATTTCTGGACACATCTTGGGTAGTCTAAATGTGAATAACAGGCTGTAAGGGCTTCTTTACTGCTTTTATTTATTTTACTGAATAACTCATCTTCAGGAGGGAAATCGGGGTTGTAACATGTTCCCTTCCTTGCAGATTTGACATGATGAGAAACAACCAACACTTGCAGACAACTTCACCCCCAGGAAGCCCACAGCTTGGGTTCTGGGAGACAGTTTAACACAGACAGCAATTAAATCAAGGCTGTTGTCTTCTCCTCACGGACTGCTGGCTTCACCATGACATGGCATATTCCTCTGCCTTGCTGGGATCCCACGGCCAATGCCACCTGTTCTCTGAAGGTCTATGGCTTGCCAACCCACTCTCAATTTATGTCTAAGCCTAGGATCATTTTTTTTGGGAGATAAGTTACAGTAGATTTATAATAAGAAACTTGGGAAATCTCATGTAATTCAATCTCAGGATGGCCTTATTGAGAAATGGGAAGATTACAGGGGCTCTCTCTCTATTTCTCTGTGTGTGTCTCTCTCTTTTTCCTATATGTTCTTAGCCCAAGCCTGAATGCTCTATTTTTCTCTTTCTGTAGACTTCATCAAGGTTGATGTTCCCCTATAACACCAGCCAGAGCATGACTTTGCCTTGCCACGCTCCTAATTCTGGGTCCAATCCTCCACGATCTTATAAATCCAATCCCCAACATGAGTTGACCATGTGTTCTGAATTTGTCACTTCCATTCTTGAAGAGAGCACTTCTTTCTCTGTTTATTCTTGTGTACATCTTTAATCCAATCAGCTATGGCCACAACTGGGGGATTGCTGGTACAAACACAGTTGCCATGGTCTGCCACATTCGTGGAGACTTTAGGAAGACATGTCCAGAGAAGGGAAAACAACTAGGCATGCACACCAAATATGTCATCACAATGTTCCAGGCAGTGTGTGCAGTGAACTTGAGGGCAGGAGGAAGAAGAAAGCTAGGTATACAGAGGGACTTTCAAGTGGTTCAACAGGGCTAGCATGTAGCATTTGGGGAAGGACATAATGAAAGACAGAGCAGTGACCAGGGCTGAAATTATGCAGGGCCTTGACACTCTACTGAGGAGTTGAAGGAGATAAAAAATCAGACTCCTTCTCCCCTCTTGGCCTTTACACGTATATACGCTCTATCTAGAGGGGCTAAAATCCCTCCTCTCCTTGATTTAGCAAGTATTTGCCCTTTGGATCTCAGCTTAAATAAATGTACCTCCTCTGAAATCCCTCCCTGAGCTCCTGGTACTGGTTAGTTGCTGTGCGTTTCCCCGGCTCTGCGCCCGCACGAAGCAGTGCTCATGTCCCACCTACAGCCTGCTTGCCTGTTCATATTCTGCCTCTTCCTCCAAGTATAACCAGGAGCCTTGTCCCAATGTATCTTTAACGCTAACAAAGTGCCTAGCAATAACAGACATTTAGGAAATGTCTGTTTCAGGAATGAATAAATCAATGAAGGAAGGAGACGGACACAAATCAATCCACCAGCAAGTTCCCTTTTCCTTGCTTGAAATTTAAGTTGCTTTTGCTTCTTAGTCCAACTGGAGCTCTCTCAGCTCCTAGCCTTGAGGAGTGCAGGTCCTCCTCTAGGTTCTCTGGTCTCAACCCTGGGAACTGGATAAATATTCTCTCCAGACACGTCTCGCTCCCTCTTCCCTGCCTGCTTCCTACATGATCAATCCACATTATTTTCCTAATGTGACTCTGCGTTTTGTCATCTTAATCCTTTCTCTTCTCCACTCGCTTCTCCCTCATTTCCTCCCTTGACCTGCTGAAACACTCCTCCACCCATCACCTGCTCATTCTTGGATCATCTGTCGAGGTTCACACATCCCAGTTTCAAACTGTCCCTTCCGCCAGCACATCTCCTCCTCCTCTCTGTGTCAGACACGCAAGTATACAAATATAATAATTCGCACTCTCGGTTTTCACAAATAGCAAACACGGACAATTTGAAATTGTAGATTATAATACACCTGCTAACCTGCTTTACTTCATTAGTGATGGTGATGCTGCATCCTTGTACTGCGGAAGAGTGGCCAAATATCAACTTATTTTGCATGTGTTCTCTAGCTCAATATTGCAGTGCCCCAAGGCTCAATCCTTGGATTGCTTCTCTCCTACATAAACTCTGTTGTCAAACTCACCTAGTCTCAAGACTTTAAAACCATCTATTATATATGTTGATAACTCCGAACTTCGTATCTCCAATGCAGACCTTTTCCCTAAACTGCAGACTCATATATACAAGACCTCTGCTTGGATGTCAGATAAACATCTCTAGCACACAACATGTTTAAAACTCAACTTCTGATCCTCCCCCCAACCCCTGTTCCACCCACAGCCTTCCACATCTCAGGTGATGGCAGCTTGGCAGCTTCCTCCTTCTAGTTGCTCAGTTCAAAAGACTTCAGAATCACCCTAAATACCTCCCTTTTTCTCACACTTCCCAGCCAGTCCATCATTAAATCCTGCTTGTTCTGCCCGCAATACATCCTTCTCACTGCTTCTCACCGCTTCCACTGCTCGCGCCCCGGTTGCAGCCAGCGTCCTCTCCTACCCGGAATACGGCAATAGCTTCCTCAGAGGTCTCTGTGTGCCACACTTTCTCCCCCAGATCTAACAGAAGAGTGCCTCGGGCTCTTCTGCTCCGTACCTTCCGGGGGCCCCTCATTTCCCTCAGAGCGAAAGCCCCGGTGTGTGCACTGGCCCACATTCCCCTGCATGATTTGCTCCCACCTCCCCGCTCACCTGTGGCGCCTCATCTTCCAGCACTCGCACGCCCTCGCATGCCTTCACTGCTGTAACAGCCCTCTGGCTGCTCTTCGAACATCCTGAGCACACTCTGCCTTAGACTTCTTCACTCCAGCGGTGCTCTCTGCCTGGAGTGCTGCTCTTTCCCCGGGTTCACTTGGCAAGCTCTCTCACCTCCTCCAGGTCTCTGCTGAGATCCCACTTTCTCTGCCAGGCTCACTTTGACCACCCTGTTTAATACGGCAACCCATCCTTACCCCCATCCCTCTTCACTGGCAATCCCCTTACCCCATTCTACCTTTTTAAAATTTTCCGTGGCACTTATCTCTTTCTAATATGTGATACAAGGTATTTATTTGCCATATTTATTGTCTAGTGTCTGTCTCTCTTGTTTCAATGTTAAGTTCTAAGAAGACAAAGATCTTCGTTTTGTTCACCAATTTATCTAAGCTCTTAGCAATGTGCTTGGCATATAGTGAGTGCTTAGTCAATATTGCCAAAAGAAAGAATGAATTAATTAATGAATTAATGTCTCCTATCGTGTCTTCCCTTTATGTTTATTTACATATCAGTGGTATTATTCCCAAATTGTGAGCTACCAAAAGTTAGAAAACATTTCTGACCATTTTTAGTAGAGCAGGATTTTGAGCTAAATTTCTGCAAACCATAGTCTCATGGTTATGACTCTCCTCATCAGCTGATCATTCATTCACAAGGATGTAATTTGAATCTGATTAGTCACAAGACTGATGTGGGCTGAGAGCACCAAGAAAAAGATTCTTTCATCTACCTCAGAGTCAAAGGGTAACACTTTATGACTTTGGAGGTGAAGAAATTCAAAAGAAGTTCCCATGTAGAAAAATTTAAGGATTAAATTGTCATTTTCAGATGAAGAATATGTCAGGCATATTGATGCAATACTTCTTAGCAAATATATACAATATTTTCAAGCTTTTAAAAATCCATTTGTGGTCTCACATGTCACATGTTGTTTCAAGAGTGTGGAGCCCCTACACAATGTTCTTTTGTGATTCACCATGCTTTTTCCCGTAGTATCAGATTTTGCAATGATTTCATAATGGATTTATCCCAGTTGAGAAATTATCAGCTATTCTTCAATTATGAAATGGCTACTTTATTTATGAATAGGCACTTTAGTGCACATGAATATTTTATTCCCAGACAAAAATTCCTTAGATAAATGGAAAAATAATACAAAATGACAGTTAAAGGATCTTATCAAAATTGCAAACCTGGACTTTTTAATGTCTCTGTAATGTACCCATTCCTAAATCACCCCAATTTATCTCTTTGACTCAACCTGCTGCACTGAGCCAACCACTTATTCTATTTCTTTTCCAGCTCTTCCCCTATTACCTCAGTCAGTCTTTGCTCTGTCTCTTTTGCCGTTAATCACATTCACAGGTCAATTCATGTCAATATGAAAAGTCCTGAGGTTGCAGAGTGCATGTAAGAACATAAGCTTGGTTTCAGACAAGATGGATTAGATATCCGGCTCTGCCATTTACTGTCCGCACGACATTGAGGATGTTGTACAACCTCTCTGTAAAGGCCTATATTTGTAAAATGGATTTAATAATATTTACTTCATAGGTGAGAATTAAAAGAAATAATATATGTAAAGCATTTGTTTCCCTTCTGTGTTAAAATAGGACTGGTAGTATATGTCAGCCTTTCAGTTGGATTTGTTAATGTCTAAGGGGGCCTATTTTTTGCATGTCTATTAATACTTAAAGTTTTACTTGTATTATAGTTAATATTCAATTTATTAAAGAGTTAAATCTTAAGTTTTCTTAAGACTTCAAATTTGACTTTTTAATCTTGTTATTCTGTTTATTAATCTAGTATATTTGCATAAAAATAAGTACAATCATTTTCACTAGCTCTTTGATTAATATTTAATTGATCCATAACAGTTAAAATAATGAATTATCCTTAATAATTTAATGCTATTTGCATTCATAAGTAATATTTTCATCAATACATCAAATCATAATTATGGGTTTAATGTAGCTAATTCTTTCAAATAATGCAAATCTATCGTACAGGCTTAAAATCCAACAGAGTATTTCTAAGCACTTAAGTAATGCTTATTAAGCTAATAAATCAAAGAATTGAATGCCTTAAATCAAATTCTCATACACTTTCCAAATATCTTAAAAACAGAGAAAACATTCAAAATAGCAGAGTGACTACAAAGAATAACACGGCATAATAATTGTACTTAAACAACTAAGTCTCAATATTATATTATTATCATTATCCTCTCTCCCTTTCTCTCTATTTCTCTCTATATATTCCTTCCGGAAGTGGCTAATTTGTTCCTTAACCAAAGGGAAGATAATTACTATTTCAGGTCCTCTATAGCCTCTAAAGTTATACATGCAGATTATTATCAGTGATTGTAAATCAAGACCAAGAACATTTGTGCCGTTTCTGGGATGATTCTACCCAAATCCCAGTTTAGCAAGCTGGACACTGTCTCATAGCCCTTCCAACTTCTTCAATTTTATAGAAAACTACTTTCACAAGTTATTCCTGCCAGACTTGGGTAGATTCAATATGCTCCTCTCACCTTCACAATAGGATTATATTAGTAACTAATCTCCATGTTGCTTAATTTTCAATGACAGGCTTCTTACAGGCTTCCAAGATTATAACCCATATGTTCACCGACCAGTGATTCTGTACCTTCTTTATCTTTTATTTTCTTATCTGTGTCAAATCCATCATTCTGTTGGTTTCTTGCCAAGTCCCAATCTAATTCCCAGGTTTTGCTTTCCTTCCCCTCCACCCAATCTGATGTCACTGGATCACTTCCTGTAAATGCAAACGTACTCTAAATTTCCAGAGCCAAGCTTGCCCAAGGTAAGAGAAATTGAGCCAGCTATTGAACATCATTCTGGGATTCAGCATCACGTCACCATTAGGTCTGGTCTCGTCCTGACATGGGCTACAAGTCTGGTCTCTGGTGCCTCTGGTTGGTGTCAAAGCTGAGCGAAGGGCTTGTCAGCGCACAACCACATACCAGGCCTTCTGGAACAAGATTGCTTGGGGGAATGCACAGATGGTAATAGTAGCCGGTGTGACGGTCCCCGTTGTCTGTTATAATTTGGGCTAGCACATGGAAATTTAGCAAGGCTAGATGTCAGACACAGATAGGAGAACCAAGGCCCTTGGGTTGTGGGGATTTTAAATGGCAGGACTGAGGAAGAGCCAGCCTCATTGCGGTCATGCAGTATGATGTAGCAGAACCTCTAGTTTGGAACAGAGCCAAAACCACATAAGATAAAGTCACCCAGGCTGATTTATTGGCTGTTTTCTTGAACAAAATAAGAACATGGTCTTTGAAACCAGGACAGTATAAAATTAGGTCCTGGCTAGGGTACTTTCTGTGCTATCATGGCAAAGCTACTGAATCACTCTGAACTTAGATTTCCACATGATTGAGACAAACCACCAACCCAACAGTTATTATGAGGACTAAATGAACCGTGCACATCAGGCCTCTAGTCTAGTGCCTGGCCCAAAACAGGTGTTCAGTAAGTAAAAAGTTGTTTAGTTCCCAACCAAGCAAGAACATGCATAAGAACTATGAATCAGGTCTGACGGTACAAAGAAAATAATTTTTGCTTCCTTCTCGGCCCAACGTCTCCTAAGAATTATCTGCACCACTTATTTCCACGTTCTCACCTCCCAATTTCTCTTTGTGGTGGATGGACAGAGATTGCAGCCTCAATATCTTTCTCCCCACCTCACTGCCTAAGGCCAACATGGCTGGGATGAAATTGACTCCTCCTCCTTGCCCTGGTGATAGGTCTAGGATGACCACCTGCTTAGAGATGGTCCAAGCAGGGGGAACTTAGAGAACTGTCCTTTCATATTTGGGGTGGTGCTTTATGTAAGTGCAATGCGTGGACGCTATACAATGCAGTTGTTTTGCTACTGTGAGTAAAGCCAGCCTGCAGGTAAAACTGACACGAGGGCGGAATCAAGAATAGAGTGATGGAGCCAGAGCCCTGATCACAATGAAACTAAAACCTGCCTAGTGCAGTACTTTTGAGAAATGTTAACTAGTAACTTCCTTTATTTTTAAACCAGTTGGAATTTTCTGCTACCTATAACCAAAGGCACCCTGACTTATCAACTTTTCTACCAGCTTCAGTCAGAATTCCTTTCCATCACTTCACCAATGTGGCTGCTATAAAGAGCATCCAATGGCCCTCACATCTGACAATCCAACAGACAGTTTTGCTGACCCTCCATCTCTGCTCAGCCTTTGAAGAACAGACGTTCCGTCAGACATGCAAGCAGCTCAGGAATATTCACTGTGGCACTGGATGTTATAGCAAAATATTGAAAATAACCTACTTGATACACTGAACTCTGAAAATAATCGACTGATGCATATAATTTTATTTGATTTGTGTTTTATTATTTTTATTTTAACTATATATTTTAAAATATATAATATGTATACGTTATAAAATTATATTCTTTATATATTTATATTTATTTCAAATATATTTATTTATTCTTGATTATTTGATTATGCCTTTTGATTGTTTTATTTTAACATTTTATTTCTTTGAGTTATGTATTTGTTTTATGCATACATTTATTTATTTGATCCCCAACAGGGAATTGAGTAAACTGCATTTTATTCCATTGGACATTCGCTGCACGTGGCAGAGTGCGGCAGGGGCTTGCGCAGCCCCGGCGGCCGCGGAGGGGCGCCAGACTCCGGGAAGGCCCGGGGCGAGGTCGGTCCACCCGGTCCCCGGGCTACTCTGGCGGCCGCCCCAACCCTCCCCGGGGCGCTTTTCCTCCCGGGAGGCGGGGCCGCTGGTGAGCCCGTGGCCGCGGCCACGTCCAGGAGGCAACTCTTCGGATTCAAGATGACCAGCGAAGAAAAATCCTCTTCCCAAAAGGGTTCGACTGAGCGAAAAAGACTTCAAAGTTATGGCTCGAAATGAGTTAATTGCAAGATGGAAACAATATGAAGCGTGTGTGCAAGCTTTGGAGGCAAATGCACCGATCTTAAAGCTAGACACGAAAAACTAAAGCAACAGCAGCGAGAGTCTGCCCGAGGGGGGACTTCCTGGCAATGCCGCTGGCAGCCGGAGGACAAGCGACGGAGAGAGAAGGCTGCTCAAAGCCAGTACCTCGAGCAAGGCCTGCCGCCTGGCATTGCCCAATCGGCAGGGATCGCGCCAGCCATCAGCTTGTTTTCCTAAAATTGAAAGGAGAACTGGCACAGACTGAAACAAGCTGCAACGAGCCCGGATGGACGCAGTGCGTGGGATTTACGCCTGGTGGCAAACTCTCCAAGCAAGGCTTGCCTGACGGTCCTGCTACCAGAAAGCCCTGGTGGGACAGCCTCGTACTCGTTTCACACCAACACTCAGACTTTTTGAGAATAGGGAGGGAAAAAAAGCCTCTCTCATCCGGTCCGGCTTGTAATGGCTGATGTGAAACTTGGCAAACGAGCCCGCGCTCTCCGTTTTCCTCGTCCCGGGCCCTTGTTTCAGAGGCCTGAAGGTGTCAGACTAGTCCCAAGAAGCCGCCACCTCTGAAAAACTAGAACACGTAGACACTGGAGAAATGTTTCTGTTTGAAGCAAATAGGAGAAATAGAAGTCTTAAGTCTGCGTCTTCAAATAGTTGGAAGGAACGGAAACCTATAGATTTTAAAAATCAGGAGCTGAACACGTAAAATTCCAGTAAAATGTAAAAGTGGAATATGCGTTGTTCTCATTCTTGAGCATAATGACTCAGAAATATGGCACAGCAGGTCCTCCAGAAACGTCATTTCCTTGTAACATCGAGGAGGAAAATAAATGACTTCCCGATGGGCGCCACTGTGTGTGGAGTTGGCACATCGTCCCCACGTCTGCTGGGGTTTTCTCCAGACGCCCGGGTTTCCTCCGACATCCCGGAGCAGGGGTAGCCTGAGCCCCCAGAGCCCGGGTAGCCGGGCTGACTGCGTGGGCCTAGTCCGAGCGTGGGTGTGCGAGAGCCGCCCTGCGGTGGGCCAGTGTCCGGTCCAGGCCTGGCTCCTGCCTCCTGCCCTGAGCTGTGGGACAGGGTCTGGCCACCCTTGAACCTGGACCGGAATAAACAGATAAATCATTATCTGATTTGATTTTGTTAACTTTCTTAAATGCATGTATAGCTCACATTTATTTCGGTGTTCAATACTGGAAGTGTTTTGATCTTTCATTAGAAGTTTGGTGATGTTTTTGTGACTAGAAATATGCTGTAGGAACTTACCTCTTGTTTATATCAATTAGCCTATGGTATAATGCGTTTCCTCATAAGTTTTTTTCCCTTAAAGTTACAGATTCCAAGAATCTATTGACAACTTTACCTAAGGACTTTACCATGAATCAGTTTTGCCAGTAAGATTGTCGACTTCATCATTCTTGTTGAACTGCTGGGTCAAAACTCAAATGCAGTGAATTTTGCCTTTAAAGGGTTTATTTGCTAACAACCAACTTTTAACAATCATGAGAGAATGAAATAGTTGACATCAATACAAGTAGTTCTTATATTTAACCATTTGCTTTGGGGCTCTATATTACTTGATTGAGTTTTTCTGTAATTGGTACATAATAACAACATATTTATGGATGTGACCAAGTCTTAAATCAATGTGGTTTTAATCAACGATTTGTTCTTTGAATGGTTTTCGATACTGTAGATAATCTTATTGAGAACTGTACAAACATGGAGGTGTGGTATCAAACTTCAGGTTTAAACTATTTGAAGCATTATTAATTTTCATTGCACAATTAGATTGTATAAGGATATTATGTATGATGAGTCTTTTTTTTTTTTTTTAGTAGTGAACTTTTATTAAATCCCCATTCCGTTCAACAGGCACATGTTAAAAGAGCACGGTTGGTGTTAATGGGAAGATGTGTTCCTTCATTTCATTTGGGCCTTTCATATTGCACTCTTAATGTTAAACTAACTATGCCTTTATAAAAAAAAATGAATGAATGAGGCAGTTCTACATGTACAAATGTGGAATGCTTGCCAAATTATATTAAGTGAAAAAAACAAAGAGCAGGACCGTGTGATTTTGCATGCTACCATTTTTATTTAAAAAGATAGCATTAATGTTTGGTATGCATAAAATGGCTCTGGAAGGATTCTTGAAAATCGACTTGGTTGCCTCTGAGAAAAGGAGCTAGATGTTGCGAACAGGAGTGGGAGGAAAATTATTTTTATTGCATAATTTTTTTAACTTTTGAGTTTTGCATTGTGGCTAGGTAGTACCTGTTAAAAACTAAACTAAATTAAATGTAGGTAATTTTAAAAATAAAGAAATGCTATCTTTTTTGACAAAATGTTGCTATTCATTAGTTTCATCTTAAAATGTCCCCATATGATCTCTCTCATATTTGTGGCTTAAGAATAATCTCAATGCTAAAAACGCCCACATTTATGTACTCTATTTTGTGTTCCAGATTCCTTTATCCCATGGCTTACTTGAATATTACTCAGACATTTCAAAAATGGGCAACACTAAACAATTCATTCTAACTCTTGCCCTTCCCTCTCAGACTTTCTCTCCAAGTCTTTCCCCATCTCAGTAAATGCTGCCATCATCAACCCTTATAGTTGAGAAAGCTATCTGGGGATTATTCTGAATACTTCCTTCTCTGTCAAACCACGTATCTAATCCATCATTGAATCCTGCAGTGTGTCTCATATCTGCGTATTTCACTCTTATCCCTGACTTTCCAGTGTGACCACATGGTCCAAGCCAGGATCCCCAACCCTGGGGCTGCAGATGGGTACCAGTCCGTGGCCTGTTAGGAACCGGGCTGCACAGCAAGAGGTGAGAGGTGGGTGAGCAGCAGGTGAGCCAGTGAAGCTTTGTCTGTGTTTAGAGCCACTCCCCATGGCTCATATCACCGCCTGAGCTCCACCTCCTGTCAGATTAGCAGATGCATTGGATTCTCAGCAGCTCGAACCCTGCTGTAAACTGCACATGTGAGGGATTTAAGTTGCATGCTCCTTATGAGAATCTAATGCCCGATGATCTGAGGTGGAGCTGAGGCGGCAATGCTAGCGCTGGGGAGCAGCTGCAACTGTCATAAATGTAATGCTCTTGAATCATCCTGAAATCATCCCCTGCCTCCCCCCCACCCCCTACCCCCCGGTCCGTGGAAAAATTGTCTTCCGTGACACTGGTCCCTGGTACCGAAAAGGTTGGGGACTGCTGGTCCAAGCCATCATCTCCCCACTTAGTCTCCACACCTCCCCTCAAAACCTTCTTCAAAGCCATTCCCTCGAAAGTTCTTTTAAAACCACCTAGTTCAAATTAGGTTCTCCTGTTATTCTATCAAAGAAGTCTATTTTTTTTCCTTTGTAACTCTTATCACATTTACAATTGTGTATTCATATGTGTGGTTATCTGCATATATTCTTTTGCTGAATTATAATCTCAGTGAGGGAAGGGATTGTGATTGTGTCCTTTTTTTTTTTTTTGGTTAGATTTCTACGCTACAACCTAGCATAATGCCTTGCACATGGAATATGATTAATAAATCACTCCCAAATGAATGGATAAATTAAAGAGGGAATGAGCTCTTACTGTGTACCATGCATTATGCTAAAAATGCTACTTATGGATGATAAACCTGTTTTAGAATCATCATTTGCCATTGGCCTTTACCTTGGGGCGCAGGCAGATACAAAATGAATACAAGAGGGTATCTTTTTGAGTGAATAAGGTAGAGTTGAGGACTTTTGCTTCTAGATCAGGGGAAGGGGCTCCACTGAGGGAATATATAAGTAAAAGGAAAAGATGAAGAACAAGTTTGATTTCCCCACATGTAAAATGAGGTGTGTGAATTAGGCAATTTGCTATGATTACAAGATTCACTTCCCAATTTTTCCCAGAACCTGCCCTACAGTGTGACCACCCACCTAGATTTTTCTCCTTAGGAGTGTCAGAACACATACAATATCTAGGAGGCAGACTAAGCATCTGTTATAGGGCTAATGAAGAGGGCAAGTTGATCTCTTCAGTTCTAACTGAGCCCACTGCAAAGCCCCAGCCATGGAGACCCTTATCCACTGGCCAAGCATCTCAGGTTGTCTACTGCTCAGTCAGTCCATAATGTCCCCAAGATTGTGAGAACGACTTGCTCTTGAAACAAGCAAAACAATAAAATAAAATAACTGACAAATCATCTTTATTAAATAACAAGCAAATAGTCTACATAGATACAGTCATTTGTTGCACATGAGTGCTTCCCCTTCTCTTGTGAGCAATCACTCCATGTGACAAGGTGCAAGCTAAGCAGCAGCATGTTTGAATGCCCTGTAATAACATGAAGACAGCTGGCAAGATGCACAGTGCACACTCGAATTCTCTGTCACAGCACACGCAGGAGAGAACAAACTCTTTTCATTCACAAAGACTTAGGTGAAGAATTATTAGGTCCATTTAAAATGCCCAAATCGTGTCTTCTATACATCTCTCCTAACAATTAAACCAGCTGTTACTCTTCAAAATATGTGTCACTTTCTTCGCATTTGGGTCAAATTCCAACTGTGAAGATCCATTGAAGAAATAGAAAAACCCTGCAAAATAATAGTAAGATAGTTTCTCAAATAAAGGCATTTGGCAACATTCAAAACTCATAATAATAGAGATCTAAAAATAGGAAGTGATTATAGAGTTTTACTTTGTGCCAGGGACTATGTTAAGCATTTTGCATGATTTTATTTTCATTTATCTCTGCAACGGCCCTGTAAGGTAGTATATCTAACTCCATTTTACAGATAAGCAAGTTGAGGTTTAGACAGATTTAGATGCTTGCCCAGGGTTACTCAACAAGGAAGAATGGAGACAGCACTCCATGTAAGCTCTGTCTGACAGCAAAGCTGCTTCCGAACAGATAAAATTCTCCTCTTGTCTGGAAACTATCGTCACTTATTTCTTTCCTCCCAATACTTCTCTTCCCCTTTCCCCATGTTGCAACCTGAGAAGCACAACAACTCTTTCAAGACACCAGAGGACCCTTTAGCTCTCTGCAAACATGCCCAGGTTACCTTTCAATAAAGACCATCAGCCTCCACCCTTGAGTAGGGAAAAAAAATTTTTTTTTTAACTTTGGGCACATGGAAAGGTAAGTGTTTGCAACTGATCGATATGGGCAATGATCAACTGCTCAGGAAAGACAGAGAAAATTTCCCTGAAAATTAGTAGTAGCAATAAGATGGGATGGAGGAAAAGACCAGGCCGCCATTATTACACCTGGCCATATCACTTGATGAGATTTTTATGCCAACATGGTAATCTGTAAGGTAGCAGCTCGAGAAGTGAGGAAGTGCCACGAGCGCTTTGGTTTTACATGCATGTATAAAACCAAATAAAGTAGAAAGATTTGTGTTAATTATCTTTATGATTCAAAATAACTTATTCTGTGAAGTAGTCATATAATTGGCACAAAAGTAGGTGAATCAAAATTTTGGGGAAGGAACTGGTTTGGAAAAAAAAAAAACCTGTTATTAAAAATTGTTTCAATTCTCCTCTTCCCTCTGATACCATAGAATGTTTCAAGTGCCCCATTGCCAACAAAATAAATATCCTCTTACCAAATGCTCCAAAAACAGCATCGATCTTTGTGTCAACCCCTGGAAAGTCTTCAGCTATTTGCCTGGGAAAGCCTGGCTCCATGGACTGTCTCTTCTCATCGAATCTGTTCCGAGTGAAAGAAACACAGCTCAGCAATGCACAGAGGCCATGTTACCAAAATTCATAAGTCATGTTAGGTTTAATGTGGAATTCTAGTAAACTTTCCAAGTACTGCAAATAAATGTCAAGCATATTTAGGACTAGAGAAATATGTGATTTTAATGGTATTGCAAACTTAGCTCTTAAAACCATGTCTCTACCAGGAACAGGGACGGCACCCTGCTGTATGTAGCACATGCTGCTTGTTACCCATATTTCTTAAGCCTGGACAGAAAGAACTTTAATCATCTTTCTGTCACAGAGACTTATATATATATATATGTGTGTGTGTGTGTGTGTGTGTGTGTGTGTGTGTGTGTGTGTGGGCAGGGGCGGGTGTGTAGAAAGTAAATTGAATCATTCATCTAAAATACAATTTCAAGTTCTCTACCACAGTTGGCCATATATACCTGCCCTCCGCACCCTACACATCTAAGTCCTCTATGGCGGCCTCCTAGGAAAAGGGGTTGGGATGAGAAGCAAAGCACAGTAAATGTGTTTTGGGTCCATTGATTGGATGTCAGATGGTCGGCCTGGATGTCTTGAAGCCTGGGTGCCTGGCACAAGAGTCATCCTGTCTGCAAGTCCTGGGTTGTATCCCTAAAATTGGACTGCTGTTGCTTGTTGTCTCTTACGCAGGCAGAAGGAATGAATGAGTGAGGTTAGAAGAAGCCCTTGAAAATCATATAGTAACGTTAGGAAGACAAGGCAAACACAATGAGATAAGGAGCAGAACTGTAAGATGGCTAAGTTGTGGCCTGGATTCTCAGGGCATCTTCCTAGTTGGGTTTAAAGTCCAGGAGGAAAGGCTGCATGCACGTGGTGGCACTTGAGCCAGGATTCAGGGACGGGCGGGATCTGAGTAGGCGAAGAAGGGAAGAGGGGGCTCCAGGAGGGGGTCAACAGAGAGGGAAGCACCAGCCAATCGCACCTGGGACTCAAAGTGGGAGAGCTTAAGAAACACCTGTTATAAGGCACTGCTATGTTTCAAAGTACTTTCCAGAAGTCGTCTAAAACCCATTCTTCCTACTGAGAGGGAAGCAGGTCTAAGGAGGGATGCAGTGGGTTTTCTTAGAGAAAGAAAATAATTTCCCTAATTAGGCTCCATCCAAAGTCATTACTATTGCATCTCACCTCCAGTATTTGTCCTCTACAAAGAAGTATGTTTTCTTCTTGTCCTTATCAGAAATGGCTGCATCGATTTTCTTTACCGTTGGAGGAAAACCCAGGTTGTGGATGCCTCTTGGGTAACCTGCTTGTACCTCACCTCCTCGGACACCCCAGAACTGATTTCCTGTTAAAAATAAATAATTCAGGGTCATATTAAATTTATAACAGTTAAGATTTTTAGTTTTAAAAATACATTTTAACACCTTTGATTTCTATGGTAAAGAAGAAGCCTGAATTTTAGATTTAGTCACCAGCTCATAGTGGGCTTTTAGCTAAAATTTGCCAATTGAATGAATGAACAAAGATCAAATGAGAGAATTCGCAACTCTGGGCAATGTATCTTCCTATCTTTATTTTTATCATCTGTAAAATATAAATAAAATAATACCAGCCCTGGTTATTTCTTCATTACCTTTGGCTGTTTTAGTAGCCAAATTTTGACATAGTAAAGAAAATTCAAATCCTGTTCAGTTTTCTTGGGAAAGAGTTTATTTCATGAGTTAAAGAAATGATTGTATCATATTTACCTTTAAAAATGAAAACAGTATCCTTGCTAGTAACTTCATATGCAGCATCCAGGTCTGAAGGAAGAGTTGGCCAAAATGAAGAGATCAAATGAAATTCAAGTTCATGTGTCCTGAAGGATTTGCGCCAAAAATGCCTAAAATATATATAGAAAGAAATGTAAATTGAAAAATAGTCTTTCACCTTTACAGTATTTTCCTCACTGTCCCACCTCACCCAACTTCCCCCATTCCCCCATCTTCTAGGCTGGATGATAGACAGAAATCAAGCAATTGTCATTAGGAAAATTCTTTTCTTTTTCTTCAGAAGACTGCAGTGGACTTCCTGTCATAGCTTTTCAGAGTAGCGTTGTCTATGAAATAAAAGTTATCCTACTGCAAACTAATTAGCCTAGTATGAGTTCTACCTGCAACACATGCAAAATAGGGTATATGCTACACCATCGTTTATACTTTTCAAAAATCTAGGCAGATATGTGTGTGTGTGTGTGTGTGTATGTTCTGTCCAGGTATATTCTTATGCAGGGACAGATGAATTCTGGAAGGATATGAAAGAGGTGTTGATTGTGAATGAATATAGGGAGAACTGGGGAACTAAAATTTTTAACTTTCTTCCCATTTGTGCAGTTTGAATGTTTTATCATGTGCACATGTATGCAACAGTAAGTAAATTAACTGATTAAAAGTAATGCTTATCCTGGAGTCATTTTTAAAGGAGGTAAAGATAAAATTCTTATTCTAAAGATTTATTTGTGTTTTTTGAAAAGCAACCGTGTCTTAGGGCATTTGGAAACAACAACTAGAGGATAAGAAACAACTCATCCTAAGACTTCAGAACTGAACCTGACCATTTCAGGAAAACGTGGAAAGGGAAGCACCAAGTGTAAATGATTTCAAGCTCAGAGGAAACGTTTTTGTTTTAAATGTTTGAAAGTCTCTATCACGTTTCCTTTTGTTTTCCTTTCTAAGCATTGTAAATCAAAGCCATAGATAGGAAAATACAATTTGCTGGTCTGACCTGTCTTTAAAGAACAGAACTTCTCCCCTCAGAGTGCTGACTGCATCGAAGGACAAAGCAGGATCGCACATGGCTGGTGTCTCGTGTGCTGGAGGGACAGATTCCGTGGGCACCAGGGTGTCACCAGGGGAGGCAGAGGGAGGTCCTAAAGGGAACAGATTCAGGGACACAAACATTAGAGAAATGTGATGTGTCTGTCAACTTACATGCTTTCTGAACATTCTCAAGGTCCTTTGAGCTAAATTACAAATGTTCTGTGTAGCATTTTAAAACTTCCCCGGGCCAGGCGCGGTGGCTCACGCCTGTAATCCTGGCACTCTGGGGGGCCGAGGCAGGTGGATCGTTTGAGCTCAGGAGTTCAAGACCAGCCTGAGCAAGAGAGAGATCCCATCTCTACCAAAAATAGAGAGAAATTAATCAGACAACTAAAAATATATAGAAAAAATTAGCCGAGCATGGTGGTGCATGCCTGTGGTCCCAGCTACTCGGAAGGCTGAGGCAGAAGGATCGCTTGAGCCCAGGAGTTTGAGGTTGCTGTGACTGACACCACAGCACTCACTCTAGCCCGGGCAGCAAAAGTGAGACACTGTCTCAAAAAAGAAAAAAAACTTCCCCGAAGACCATCACTGCAAAGCTACGATGCCTAATTTTTCCAGCATCACTCACCGTACAGGGACTGAATGCCATCCACATCATCTTGAGAAAGGCGGAACTGGGCCAGGTCTGTGAATGACTTGTAGAGTGGGTACATCACAGCTTCAGTGTTGGCCGAGTGAAAAAGACCCAGGGAGTGGCCAAGTTCATGAGCAGCAACGAGGAATAAATTGGTTCCTACTTATGAAATCACAAATAATAGCCATTTATTCCTAAAATATAGGTACATTACACAGGTCAGCTGCGCATTGTATTTGTTTACTTCCTGGAACCACATGGGGCTATTTTTGACTTGCTTGTTGGTTAATTGAGCAATTGATTGATTATATACTTAATGGAAAGCTAAATTTATTTCAGGACATACTTGAAATCATTCTTGTAAAGTACCCTGTCACATCCACCTGCCCACCAACCCCCGGCCTTGGGAGCCTCTTAACTCCAGGAGAACCAGGTCCCTTTTCTTGTTCTCAGAAATGGAATGAACCTACTTGTTTAGCACATCAGTAAAAATTTCTCTTCATTTATCAGAGCAAAGCTAAACAGTGTTTCAATATATTAGCATTTGCCATTTGCAGTCTCCGTTGAATGAAACTGTATTCATCTCAATTCTGAAATCCTTAAACAACCTTACTCCTGTTATTTTTTATTGGAATATTTCCTTCATAATGTTTTGGCTTCACTATCAAGTATATATTATATTGAGTCTAAAAAGATGAATTATGCAAGATGTCATAGGATTTGCAAAATTGGTTTAAAACATAACATGCCCAATCATGTTTATCATTGGTCACAAAAGAGATTTTAGGCACACAAACACTAGCTGTATTCAGATGTTTTTCCTCTTTATATATATATTTTTTAAAAAACTCATAATGCTGAAATTGGAAGGCATTGGGTCATTACGATTGACATAACAAGTAAATCTGCTTTACTTTTGCAAGTATGACTTGTGCAACTTGTGATCCTAGGAAGGTTCCTTTGTAAAAAGAAGTTGTTAATTCAACCAAATCAAGAATTTTATCCAGCGCTAAACTCACATTTGGACTTTCCACAGATGTTTACATTTTTGTTATAAATCCCTGTTACATCTCAGAAGTAGCATTATTTGTTTCAGCTGATTTTTTGAAAACTTTGGAAGTTATTCCCCAAAATACACAGTTATGAACTGAGAAACATTATTCTACCTAAACAGTTTAGGCATTGTATTTGTGGGTTAGTTCTTTCCTTTGGAATAAGTCCATAAAAATTCCTCTTAGCCTAGAGGTAGTAAAATATTGCCTTAGCCAGAAAAAAGCAAAAAGAGAACTTCAGTTTTTGAAATTTAATTCTGATGTCTGTTTTGAAGAGTAAAGAAGTAAATGGAGAAAATTACCTAAGCAATATCCAAGCCACTTTTTGGTATAGATTCAATGCAATACACTATCCTTTGGATATCTGCATTTTGATATGATGAGAAATTGTTCTTAATAATGGTGGCCCTTAAATCACACACAATCCACAATCATTAGAGAAATACTTAATGACGTTTTTTATATTGTGCTTAACCAAGACAGGAAATACAATTTTTAGGCATCTGAAAATCTTTTCAATAATGATTTAAACAAAAATATATTCTGCTGATCCCCAATCCACTGGGAAATCCAGAATATCCCATTTCTTGAGCATTTTTAGTTATTAAGAGTTTTCTAAATGTAAAAGAAATTAATATCAAAACCATTCTGAGAGATGGCACTAACCTGCTGTCTCCTTCGTCCATTGTTCATCATCATCAAAGTGAGCATCTCCATAAATCCCTCTCCCAGGGGGATAGGCATGAGCCAAAACTTTTCCAGGTCCATCAAAAGGGGAAAAGTCTCCATGTTCTAACAGAAAAAAAATTTTTTATTGGAAAGGTAGCTAATTAAGATCTCTTTGCCTTTTCCAATAAAACAACAGATAAATGGATGCATTTCATGTGTTTTTTTCTGCTTTGCTTTGATTTTTACCTCCAACTGCAAAAGAGACCATTATGTCAGCCTCTCCTTCATACATCCTGGAGAATGTGAGTGGAGTCACCTCCTCCCAGACTTTCAGAGCTTTCTCAATGGCAGAATCAACAGCGTCTCTTGGCAAATCTGGTGTATAATTCACAATCCTGTGCGAGAAAAATTGAAGAAGATAATATTTTCTACTATTACACAGCTTATAAAATTTCAGTCCTATGTGAAAACTCTTTGGATCCATTACCTGTAGGTAAGTTGGGTTTTCCTCCACTTCGGTGTGCCAGGAAAGGTACTGAAGTGACCAACGTCAGGAACACCACACCTGGGCTTGCGAATCACCTCCAGAGTGTCGGAGTCCAGCTTCCCTGTCACCTCCAACCCAAGGAACTTCTGCATTTCTCGGATTTTTTTAACAACAGGACCACTGTCCTTTCTTCTAACAAACTGCTTCACATGTTTAGGAAGGTTGTAGTAGTTTTCTAGGTATTGCTAATAGAATAAGTATAGTTTTTAGGTCATTCTTATGATTTATGCTGTAGCTATTTATAGTAAACTTTTGCAGTTGCCCACTTTTCTCAATCTATTTGAAATATTTCTCTAGTTTCCTGAAATAATAAATGTCAAATTTCATTTAATTCTTTTTTACAGCCTTCCTTTCACCTTTTCTTTAACTTTTAACTATCTCTGCAGCTTAGTTGGCTATCAAAGTAACAAAAGTAAAGTGAAAAATTGAAGTAAATATCCAGTGCACTTGAAGGAGAAAAATAAAATGAACAAAAATAAGCATCTTTGAGCATATTTGCCTATTTCAGGTAAATTTATTCAATTTCCTTAATTTTTCACTTTATATTTCTGACAAGGACCTGGCTTAAGAGAAGAGTTGGACAAATTCCTTTGCCTAAACATGTCACTAGCAATACAAATACTTAGGTAAATTTACATTGAATTAAAATACCTAGAGAAGTTCCAAAGCGTGACATGGTTCACACTTCCCACTTGTTATTCATGTGCCTCAAGCCCCAGTGCTGCCACTGCTATGGTGTTGTGTGATCTTGAGAAAACACCTAATATTTCCGGCCTTTGTTTCTTCCTACATAAAAGGAGAAGCCCAAATGCTGTGATACTGAGACCCTTTCCACGTCCAACACTTTATAACTCTATCCCTGAACTGTTCCCACACACTGAGCTCAAATCATTCTATGTGGGGTTTGAGACACACAGAGTGGTTTGAGCTTACTGTGGAAGGCAGAGATGGTCTCTCCACTTGGCCCTGTCAATGAGTGTGGTGTCCATCTACCGCCATTAATTACCTGAACAAGGTCCATGCTGGCGTCCTCGCCCCTTGCAGCTCCATCTAATGGATAGGCTGAGCAAACTGCCACGCACAGAAACAGTAGGATTGGAAGACTCTCCATTTCCACGGGCTTTGCTGAACTCTATGCTGTCTCAATGCCTTGCTCTTTGCCTACTGCCTTCCAGGTCCACCCTCTGGAGCCCAACTTTTATAGGGTGACAATGTGTGTTTAGATCACCCGCAGCTTGACTGACTCATCATTGCTTTTCATCCAAATGGCAGCAGGACCATTTCCAAAAATTCCAAATTCAAAGTAGGATGATACAACCTACTTTACTAATTTCATTCAACCTTACCAATTTTGCAAGGCTAAACGGGTGATTAAGCTCCCGGAAATGCTTCCTGTCCTGGTAGAAGAGAAAACCCGGGCATTTTTTTATTTTTTTCACTCTGGAAAAGTTGATTAGAATTCACTAGACAATTTATGTTTGTGTGTTTGATAGAAGAAGTGGGCTGACTTGGTAAAAATCAGAATTGTGCAGGACTTTAAAAAGCAGTTTTATTTTAAGAAGAACATATTTAAAATCAAATGTAGTAAGATGCATGTAAGTGAAAAGCATACATACATAGCTGTAGTCTATACTATATAGTATTACACAGAGAAAACATCTAAAAGAAAATTGGAAGGAAGAATTTATTTGCTGAATCTACGATTTAAAATACCTACTATTGATTTCCGCCTGGATTTGCTGGTCCTATGAGGAAAAAGATCATGGGCAGGTTAGTGCAAAGAGGCCTGTGGAAAAGAAGGAAACGTATCCTCTTTGGGTTGGTTTTAATTCTGTACCCAATTTATTAATGGGTAATAAGCTCATAATAGTTGTTCCATCAATACTTATAGAATTGCAGTGAATTTCATTGCTCACTGAACTGAAATTCTCTGTCTTTATCTTTTATACTTTTCTTATTCTCTTTCATTCTCGCTCTCTCCTCCCTAAATTCACATTAGGAGATGTTTTGCAGTTGAAAACAAAAAGCCATCCTAAATTCTCTCCTCATGTTCTTCCTTTTACTGCTCTTTTTTTTTTTTTTACTTTTCTTTCTTTTCTTTTGCTTTTCTTTGTCAGCAAGAGAGTTGCTCACATCATTAGTATATAATAAATGCTTGTAGGAAAGACGTTAAACATTTTCAGAAGAAGAAATTTAGTTCAGCTCTGCATAATCCTCTCATCACCTGCCACTGCCCGTCTTGCGGCATCCTTCCCCGATCACCACATTTTATTTGTTCTTTCTTCCTTTGCTCGCTTGCTCGCTGATTTGTTTGCTAAAGGACAGAACATTTTGGGAGTGAGAACTAACCACAATGATGAATAAAAGTGTTGCACACTTAGTAGACATTTAATAAGTGCATATTTTGCTTCCTCCCATTTACATTCCTTTTACATTTTCTTCTTTGTTTTATTTTTTGTATGTTTCTTGATAAACACTGGAGAGATGTTACCCAATACGTAGGGAGGCTCTAATAGGGTTCCTCTGTGGTAGTAAGATCCCTACAACTGGAGACGCCCCCACCTCTGGCAGGGGCCATACACCAAATTTAAGCCTCTTTAGATTAGATTCTGTCTAAAAGACAAGTCAAAAATAGTGTCCTGTGATTCTCCATTTCTTTGAGGAAAAACAATCTGTGTCTTGTCGTGATTGAAATAAGGGGGAAATATTTAGCCACACCAAGTGAGGACAGAGAGGTTGGAGGTCAAAGTGGTGACAGGAATACGGATTCCAGGAAGGAGCAGTGGAGCTGGCAGATAAAAGAGAAATTAAAAGCAGAACAGCTGTGGCAGCCACAATTGTCAATTCCTTCCAGATTAAGGTTTTAAGGTTTTTTCTATGTAAATTCTCTTGGGTATTATAACTTACAAAATATATTTAAGGTTTACAGGGAAGCCTGACAGATATCATGTTTATTTTCCCAACTGTTGAGATGGGGCTGGCAAAATGGGCTATGTTGTTCATGAAATAAATACAAAATTCTGTTGATGTAGAACTTTGTCATCTTTTAAAACAGCTTCAGTGATTTCCCTGAGATGTCTTCCCTGAGTTCCAGGGAGAGTCCTTACTTGTTCCTCAATGGTGCCTTGTACCCATCTCTGTTACTGCATTTTTCACACTGAACTGCAGTGGAATGGTTTATTTATCTGTCTTCTCTATTCTACTGTAGGTTTCTTGAGGGTATGGGCCATGTCTCATTTGATTCTATATTCCTAGTACTCAGCATGGTACTTGGCATATAGTATGTACCCAACAATTGCTTAGAGAACTTATTAATTTTTACTTCCACCAAAAATCAAACAGGTGAAAGAAAAGTCAAAAAATTCACAAGTCATGCAGATGTTTCTAAATTTCCGGACCCTGCAAAATATTAGAGATAATAAATAACTTTTTAAAAGGATTTTTTTCTATAGGAAAAGATTCAATCTATCACCTTAAGTCTCTCTAAAAAAGACTTATATATTCAAAGTGTTCATTCCTATGTCTTCGGAATACTCAAACTAAAATTGGAGTTTTCTGATCATGCACAAGATAGTCTAACTGCACTTTGCAAATTACATTTTTTTTTTTTTTGAGACAGAGTCTCACTCTGTCACCTGGGCTAGAGTGCCATGGTGTCAGCCTGGCTCACAACAACCTCAAACTCCTGGGCTCAGGAGATCCTCCTGCCTCAGCCTCCCAAGTAGCTGGGGACCACAGGTGCATGCCACCATGCCCAACTAATTTTTTTATTGTTAGTAGAGACGGGGATCTCACTCTTGCTCAGGCTGGTCTCAAACTCCTGAGCACAAGCAATCCTCCTGCCTTAGCCTCCCTGAGTGTTAGGATTACAGGTATGAGCCACGGTGCCTGGCTATAAATTACATTTTAAAAGGCAATGCATTAATGAGAAGGAATAGGTAAATTGAAGAGCAACTGAGTGAAAGAAGGGAAGGGAAAGAAGGAAGGAAAGAAAAGAAAGAAGGAAGAAGAGGAAGAAAGAGAATAAATATATGAATGTAGAGGGGAGCTCTGAATGCCAGAAAAAAAAAATTAGGTATTTTCAGCGCAGAAATGAAAATGGCTGTCCACAGAACAGTCATTCATTACATGATTAAATATATACAATGGCTGGTTTTATAAATCTGACCTCCCAGGGATCAGAGGCCTGAAATTAAATTTACATTCAATCTAATCCAACATGGATTCGAAAGCTAGCAGTTAATACAAGGGACATTCTATCTGATCATTTTCACATTTGTCTTCCTATTTATCATGCTTCTCCACGACTAATCAGACGTGACAACGTAAGATCCTTGCTACTGCCGGCTGATATAGTCATTCTTTTAGCTATACGCTCATTCATCAAGTGTCTGAGTTGTAAGTACTTCAGAATACCCAAACTAAAAGTGTAGATTTGGAGGCAAAATTTAAAAGAGAAATTTACAAAAACGAGGTGACTGAATGAGCTATTTAAAAATGAGAAAGAAGAAGGAAGAAACAAAGGAATGAAGGAATGAAGGAACGATAGAAGGAAGGTTATAATCTAGTAGAGGAGATGATCCCTATATAATTAATTCTATAAGAAATAAAGTAAAAAGTTGTACAGGAATTAAGCAGAAGGTGCTTACTTTAGGTTTTTACTTTAGAAAAACCCCATAGGTAAAGCAGCAGAGAAAGTGAGCCTGGCATGATTTGGACACGGAGGGAAATTCAGGAACAGAATAAACAACTACGCAGAGTGCAGAAAGTTAGGGTCTATATGGAAAACATCAGAGTTACTTTCTTATGGAAAGAGAAGGTGTGTGAAGGGTAGTAATGAAAAAATGAAAAATAAAGTTGTGCAAAGATAGGCCGGAGCCCAGTCATAGAAGATCATTAGTTTGCAGTTAAGGTGCTTAGAGTTTACTCCATTCTCGGTGGAAAGCAGTATGTCTACAAAACATTTTAAATGAAGCTTTATATATTTAAATAAAGCTTCATATGTTTATTATAGAAAATTTAAAATATACAAAAAAATAGAAAGAAGAAAATTAATCGTTTGTAGTCTTGTCACAAGTAGAATAACACTTAATGCTATTAACTGTGTACTTTCCTCTCATTTTTTAATTCCTATGTATTCTTTTTTCATGTCATGCTGATAGCGGGAATTTATAAAATTTCATTTATTTTTTCCCACAATTTTGAATCTCACCAGCCAGACAAAAGGAGTAAGAAAGTAATATGTTCTGTTTAAATTGTAGGATAAAACCTGTTGCTTATAGGTTTTTTCACATATGTTTTTCATATCTGAAATCAAACCATATAGTCTGATGTTCATGCCTATTTGCCACAGATGATTTCAAACATTTGAGTTGGAAGGAGAACCAGAACAGAAAAGGGGATTAGGCACAGGTAATTTCTGCACGTGGATGCCTCAATCTTTCTTCATTTAAAAAGCATAATGACTCAGATCAGTCAACGTGAGTGGTAAAAATGTTGAAATCGATCACTCAAATTCCTTGGCAATGACAATGGCTTTCATGGCTCCAGGCAACTCTGATTTTATGGAGGGAATGAGCATTTTGCAATATTCTTGGCACAAATATTCCAATTGTGCAAAACAGAATAACAAAAGTTTTCAGTGGTGCTCCCATAGGCAGTATATTCCATTTGATTGTGGGGTAAAAAATGTTGCATGAGAAACACATTTTCTCGTATGAGGATTAGAGTGGAAGCGGGAGCACAGGTATGAGAAACATTGTGGACCAAGCTTAACTCTAGGCTGCAAAATCTACCTGACAAGTCATCTTTCAGTCAGAAAATTGACTTTGTCAAACAAACTGAGTAAAAGCAGCTCTCTTAAGGCTTTTACAGCCTGAGCTATGCATTCTGGAGCTGTTCATTTTTAGTCAGTTGGCAACAGTATGTCCTTATGTAATTTTTTTCCAAAGGTGGTTTAGGAGTGAAATTTATTGATTCCAGCATGTCTGAGCATGTCTTTGTTAATGTCTCCTGTGGGAGATATCTTATGTGGTGGGTATGAAACTCGCAGGACACAATCTTTTTTTTCCTCTTTTCAAAATCAACACATGGGCAGGGGGCAGTGGCTCACGCCTGTAATCCTAGCACTTTGGGAGGCCGTGGCAGGAGGATCACTTGAGGCTAGGAGTTGGAGATCAGCCAGGGCAACATAGCAAGACTTCATCTCAAAAAATATGAAAACTTAGTTGGGTGTAGTGGTACATGCCTGTAGTTTCAGCTACTCGGGAGACTGAGGCAGGAGGATCACTTGAGCCCAGGAGTCTGAGGTTGCAGTGAGCTCTGATGATGCCACTGCACTCTAGTCCAGCCAACAGAGCAAGACTCTGTCTTAAAAAACACAAAAAACAAAATCAGCACCTGTCCAGTAGAGATACAGGTTCAATGTTTTCTAGTTGACAGAAAAATACATATCCTAGTCTCTGTGAGAAGCAAAATATCTTTCTAGTTCTTTCAAATGATGAGAAGTTCCTGAGATTTCATAAGGCAAACATAGACAGATCTCTGAATTTTTTTTTCTGATGCAACTTCACTGTTCCTATAAAGAGTAGTCAAATTGATTCTAAAACAAGCTTTCCTTTTCATTTTATGTGCTCTAGTGCACGACTGGGAAAGGCTGCTTCAGTGCCTACCAAGCAATTGTCTTTTTAGACTGACGATTTCCCCATTTAGTGCTCTTGGTCTGATAAGTGGCAATATCAGAACTGTGCCTTTGTGGGATTTATCTGATAGCAGTGATTGAGGTAGATTAGAATGTGAAGAAAGCAAAGTTGACTAGTTCAGCACCTATTAGAATCATCCAAGCAAGGTACAAAGGCAACCTGAAAGATTGAAGATAGAAGTAAAAAGAATTGAGACAGGAAAGCGATGATACAGACAAAAATAAACAGGCAAGATGAGAAAGGTATGGCACGACACTGAGTCTTGTAAATTGGAAAGAATCAGAACTATCTAGTCTGAAGTTAAGTTTGGGTTCCTTTCTTTGTCACTTGCTTGGTGTGGAAATAAACAAAGACCAACCAAAGGAGAAAAAGCAAAGGATATCTATTCACAGCTTGCGATAGCAAGGGAATCAGCCACTGCCATTTGCGTTTTGGCAGAGACTCAAAGGCAGGCAGAGGACCGGGAAAGCTTTATAGTGGAAAAAAAAGAAAAAGAGTGAGGCTGTTGGCACACAGGGAAGCTGCTGGCAGGCTAGCGTGGGCATCCTATGGGGTTGGCTGGGGTGCATATCTTTCTCTGATTGGTCTTAAGTAGGAAATAGTACAAAAATTAGAGATGCTGTCAGTTATTAATCAACTCCTGGCCATTTGGGTCCAATTGCGATAGAAATTACTGTTTAGCTTTCTGGTTTGTCACTGGGGATAACAATCTGGCACTCTGCAAACTTGACTTACAGCAGGCTGGTTTCTTCAGCTATTTATTACAGATAATAGGATTGGTTTCCTGGGCAGATTCATTCAGGCTGTGGGTCAGAGTTCTATGTACACATACGACCCGGCCGTTGTCCGTTTGTACATTCGTCTGTCACTGGAAAAGTTGTCTGTCAACCCCATGGCTCATGCACCTCTGTAATGGCTGAAAAGTCCTGGGTATTTCCTTGGCTAGATGACCTCTTCTTTTGCTACCCACATAATTTTGGTTT
>CAUYSK010015467.1:0-60266 GCA_963575035.1 Avahi laniger | reverse complement strand
ATTAAAACCCTTCTCTTAAGCTAGCATATGCTCCGAAGACCACATGGGAACAGTTTTCTTTTCTTTCTTTCTTTCTCTAACACTTTTTCTTTTTCTTTTTCTTTTTTTTTTTTTTGGTGCTTTTTTTTGGAGCAGTAAGTGGAGTAGGAGCACCATGATTTAAACTCTGTTAGGTTTCATGTAAAAATTTTAGGAAAAAATTTGGAAATATACAAGTCACTCCAACAAGTATCTTCTATATCTTTATTCCCTAATATTTTGGAGCCAAGGTTGGCTGTATATTTTTTTATTCTATGTGTTTTAACCCAAATATAATAATACTCTGCCAAATATTACTCCATAAAGTGGTACATGTATATTATGCTCTTCTTTTAATTAGAAGAGTGGCCAAACTTTGAGGCATATAAATTATTCTTTTAATTTTCATCACATGGCAAAAAAAAAACAGTCATTAAAATTTCCAATTTATATAGACACAGAGAGGATAATTCAAAGCTTGGATTTGGAGTGCTCCATTGTGGCAGGTCTAAATCCATAACAAACTGCACAACCATTGACATTGCATTTTTATTTCATTGAGACCAATTTTAAGAGGCTAAATTTAAATATTAAAAATCATAAATTAAAAGCAGATATAGTTCTTTCATTTATAGCATTTCCACATATACCTACCTCTTAAGCAGAAAATGCCACTTTATGAGTCCATATAAATCTGTCCTTCATTAACACTTTTTCTATTTCATTCAGGTCTTTTAGAAAATGACTAAATTTAGATCACATCTTGATAAAGCAATGTGAACCTGGGAATTATACTAAATTTTCCATAAAACAAAGCAATACAGAAACATGAAATTATTATTAATATGTTATAAGGCTGGGCATGCTTTATGTATGAACACAAAGCTTATAAGTTTTCTCTTTTTTAGTATTTATGCTAAGCTAGTCTTAAAATATTTACATTTTGATTAAATAATTAAACTGACTCCCTTTAAAGGTGATCATGAAGATTCAATGAGTTTATGGAAGTAAATCTCTTAACAGAGTTCTCAAGGCACAATGAGTCCTTACCAATGATAGTCATTATTATACCTCCTTTTGTACAATAAGTGTGCTCTTTGAAACTAATATATGAAATTATTTTTGGTGAATTAAATAGTGTTTTAGATAGTATATCTGTATGCTGCTTAAATCCTATGGCAAATTATTCTTTGGGCTGAATCAAATTCTGATATTTTTTATACTAGAATATATTAAAGAGAGACACGTACGTAACTGAGAAAGGGACCAGATCAAGACAATTGGGTTTAACTAAGAAGATGAAGATATCACAGGCCCAGAAAGGACATCCTTGTTCTGCATTTGCTAGAATAAGATAATGAATAATTTACAGCCAAGTTCTCAGCAAGATTGAAATATTCAACTTCAGGGAAAATGGAAAGATGAAGGAGCCTTTTATCATCAGAGAAAACCCAACAGCACACTTTTGTATTCAAAATGACATTAATGAATATGGTCATTATGTGGGATGACAAGGATTGTGGAAGAGATTAATAATTCAGTCACCCTTCTCTGCATCCATCTTGAAAATTGTCATTTGGGTTTGGGCTCAGCCATCTCTGCTGCTTTCTGTGGCTATGCATTATTGCTGTTCCAAGACAACCCCTGGCGGATGCCAGGCATGGTATTTGAGGACCTCCAACTCTCTCACCTCATTAGGAATATTCCAGAGAACCTATATTATTAATGATGAAGACATATATTTCTGGCAAATGTGTTCTCTGCCTTCTAAATAACTTACCATATAGACCCCTTTCAATATGAGTAAAAATCTCATTCTAAACAGAATATTAAGATGAATCCATATGAGTTGTCTTTTTTAAACAGGGTGTCTTGTGTACCTCTATTAACTTTCCTCTTTCTATCAATGGTGTGTTCCTTTCTACTCAAGGAGATAAGGAAATACTTTAGCGCTTAGTTAAAATATGACAGAAAGTTCATGAACTGTGTCTTATGGTAACTGAAATGTCAGCACATGAGCCTCAGTGTTTCATCAGTGATGAATACAAACACTTAAAGGAGGGATTTCTGCAGTGTGTTGGTGACTCTGAAGAAATGATGTTCTTCCACAACACCACAGAATAATGTGGACATTCTCTTGGAATGCTAGTGAACTGACTACCAATACTTGAACAATGCCGCTATTTGTGCACAAAATATGTGTAAACAGACTAGTCACGGAAACGATGATTTTTATCGATTGCAGTCCCCTCTGTAAATATTTGATTCTTATTACCAATTTTTATCTGGGATTGTTAGAATAACCCCTAATGAAAATCAATTATCTTTATTTAGCCCCCTTTTTTCAGATATTTAGTATCCTATTTCCCATTATCAGAGCCATATACACATTTTTTTTAAAGAAGTAGCAAGTGAAATGTAAGTGGTAATGAGGTATAGCTATTTCCCAATAAGCAAAATTTCAAATTGCCAGTCCAACAAATGACCTCCCAATCTATTTTAATGTATTCGGTATCTACCTTCATCATTTCCTGGTGAATGTATTTTCAAGAAGATCTGGCTCTTGAGAATATACCATTATGTTGCCACAGCTTTTGTTTGATACTTTTATGATATACTTTCTCAGTAGTGAACTTGCCTTTAAATACCAAATATTACCTTTTTGTTATATACATTTTATTTATTCATTTAATGATCATTTATTGAGTGCCCACTATGCGCCATGTATTGTGCTGGATGCTAGAGCTCCAGTAGGCTTCCTGGAAGTTCACAGTTAAACAGGAAGACACACTAACAAGCAACGAGGGAAGCCTGGGGTGGGACACCTAAATTACTTTTGAAGGAATTGGTGAATGGTAACACACCATCGGTGCTCAAAAAATATTTCTTGAATATTTAAGGACAGATGGATCTACCCTGGTGAGGGTGTAGATAGCCAAGAAAAGAACTTTCCAGGCAAAAGAGTCAGCGTCAGCAAAGGCACCGAGATGGGAAAACTTACCTCATACTTGAAAATTAGAGGTTGGTTCAGGTTGGCATAGGTGATCCGGGGCTTCCTGTTCAGAGCTGAGGGTGCAGAGGCTGCTTAGAGTCAGATCCGAAAGTGTCTCCTACACCATGACAAAGATAAACTTTAAGAGAGAAAGAGAGACAGAGAAAGACGGACATATATGCATTTTGGAAAATCTCTTTTGAATGGGAACAGAATACACTGAAATGACTCTAGGAAGAAACTATTTTGAAGGCTGTTACAGCAATCCAGGCACAAAATGATGACACTTGAACTGAGGTAGTAGCAATGAAGAAGAGGAAGCATGGATGGATCTAAGACATATTAAGGAATTATAATCTATACAGTAAAGTAATACTGGATATAAGGAGTAAAGAAGAAAGATACTAGACCTCTTTACAACTGAGCACCTAGGAAGATGATGCTGCCAAGATAGAAAATACCTTTAGCATCCATTTTCCCTTGTTATGAAAACAATCCTCAATTTTCATTTGAGGATTCCCCTGATGACACTTAGTTCATATGGTAAGGTAGGGCTACCCCCAAGAGTAGAGTACATGACCCAGATCAGAGCCATTGAACATACTGCAGTTCCCCTTGCCAAGATCATGTGTCAGTGTGTGTGACTGAGTATGTCTGTGTTGGTCACGGGGTATGGGGAAGGCAGAGATTTACTCATCCTGAGCTAGTCCACTTTGAGTTTGATTATCAGGAATTGTGTGAGAAGCTGTCTCCTTTGCATTGGATTTAGAGTGGCAAGAATATGAGGCTTGGATTACTGTACTCATCTTGCCACCCCAGAAAGAAATTCTAAGAATGTAGAGAAGCAGAGCTTAGTGAGAGAGCAAAAATATGCACATTTTGGTGACATTGTTTGAGTCCTGATTTCAGCCACACCTGAAGCCAGCCCTACAACCGGACTTTTCATTTATGCACATTAATATGCTTAAGCCATTCCCAGGAGAAAAAGTCCCAATCTCATACAAAAGTCAAGGATAATGCCTGGGAAGCAGTTGAAATACAGATGTCTGGAGCTCCAAGGAGAAATCTACCCTGGGGTGTAAGCAACAGGTAGGTTATTTTGGATGTATGATGATTACTTAAGTGGCATGAAGAAAAGACTGAGAGAAAATTATGGGGAACATTAACATTCAGTCAGTCAGTCAGTCACTCAACAAATGCTTATGAACACCTACTCTATGTCAAGTACTACATTAGTGAAAAAAAGTGACAATAATAAAAATAAATAAGAAGAATAATAAGAAATCCTTGTTCATTTAGAGCTAGTAGTATATTGGAGAAAAATAAAAAATAAGTAAAGTATACAATATGTTTAATAATGACATGTTCTAGGAAGGATAGGTGGGGTATGGACTTTAGACAGAGTGATCAAGGTAGGCTTTACTAAGAAGTTGACATTAGCTTTTTGAGTAAAGATTGGAAGGAAGGAAGAAAACAAACCACATAGATACCTAGGGAAGAGCATACCAGGTGAGCTGGGAAAAGCAGCACAGAGGACACCATGCTAGGGCCAAGTGAGCAAGGAGGTGGGACTAGATCATCTAAGGCCTCCGAGGTCATTGTAAGGCTTTGACTTCTATTCTGAGTGAGATGAGAAGCCAGGGGAGTGTTCTGAGTAGAGATGTTAGGTGATGTGACTTGGGCTGTCAATAGTCTTATAGAACAAGGCAGGGATCAGAGAGACCAGTTAAGTGGCAAGTGTAGCAGTCCAGGCCAGGGAGGATGGTGCCTGGGCCATCGTAGTAGCAGCAGCAGTGATACAATTGTTCATATTCTAGATAGATTTTTAAGGAAGAGAAAGCAGGAATTCTGATGGATCAAACATGGTCTGCGGGAGAAAGAAAGAAGTCAAGGATGACTTCGAGGTTTCTGCCTGGGCTACTGGAAGAATGAGAAAAACTTCAAAGAAAACAAATTGAAGTACCCAAAAAATGTGACAGAGTGCTGTGGCAGAAAACGGAAGAACATCATTTCGAGAAGAAGGGTGTGGTTAGCATGCTAAGTGCTATAGAAAAACCAGGTGACTAAGATAAGGACCTAAAATTGCCAGTTTGATTTAACAACAACTACCACCACAACAGAAAAAGCAGGTCTTTAATGACTGCGATGAGAAAAATTTCAACCTTTTTTTTTTTTTTTGCCAAAGCTAAAAGTACTGAACTTGCTAGACTACGAAAGGAAGTAACAATAGATTAAATAGAAATAATGAACCTATTGGAAGCTCAACCAAGTTCAGTGGATCTACTGTACATAGAGGCAGAGAAACTTAAGTCACAGTCCATGTCCTCTAGGCCTGCAGGCACTTACAGATAGCGAGGATACATACATGAACATGAATTAGGCGAATAATGCAGTCATCGCATTGCCCTGCATGTTCCTGTTCTATAAGCATCACCAGAGAAGGGTTGAGCAGGAAAAACATTGCTAACATCGCTACCACTTATCTTTACTCACAAGAAACTTCTGTTTGTTCTAGAAACTGTAAACCACAAGCATCCAACCCTCACCGTCCCTTCTGCGAGAGCTGTTTAGCCTAATAGCTCAAAGTATATGTATATGCACCAGACTGCCAGAGTAGGACTGGCACATGCCAACTGGGAACATAACTAAGTGTGGCTAAAATGGAACATGATCTCTGATAGAACACTGATATTTTATATTTTGTAGGAACTTTTTTTTCCACCTAGGGAAAAACTGCCTCACCTTGCATTTTCAGTTGGGTAATATCCCAGGTCCTTCATGATTTCCCTGAAGCAAATGAGAACTTGACCTTATCGTTGTGCTGCTACATGCAATGCAAAGGCAGCACTTCAATCAGCCAGAGATGCACTTACTATAAGGAGAAGGTGCCCAGTCTCTGTGGAAAGCAGGAATGGAGAGGAGGGGAAGGGAAGAAAGGAATAATACATGAATTTGAGTTTGGTGTGATAGGAAATATACTGTACTAGGAGATAGAAAACATGGTGTCTAAGGGCCCTTTATCAAGTGTGAGACATTGCTCTCTCAGCTCTAAAGTGACGATCAAAGACATGTCTGTTTGAAAATTTCCAATTACGTCTTTCAACAAAACAGCTCTGATCCTCTTTTTCACTTTGAGTCATATATTACTGGAATAAATTCAGCTGTTTGGAACACAGTGCTCACTTGAAGCCAGGGTCAAAGATTTAGTTCTTAACTAGACTCATTTATTTTATGCACAGAATGTTCACCATTCTGGAAACCCTTCCCAACTCCAGAGCTATAGACACAGTTCCAAACCCCACACAATCAATTATTGGTTGTAATTGGGATAAGAAGAGAGCGTATGCTTATATCTGTAAAATTCCTGAAATTGAAAAACTTCTCACGACTCAGTATACCATATCATCCTCATTTGCACATTTTATTTCATTTGCGAATTTAACTGGAATAATCTCTTGACACTTGCTCTTGTGCTCCCTTCTTTGTGCTGATAGATAGGCCAAGACTGCTGAATTCATCCTTAAATTGCCCAGTTCAGGTGAAGAAAAACACACAAAAGAGAAGAATAAACCACAGAGGTGCTCTACTTCTACTACAGACTATGTTAACTAAAAATCACAGAGTACCTGATATTAGGACTTCAAAGGATACAGGAAAGATTCCATGTGCTAGACTGCAGTAAGAAAATAAACCCTTCTCCTCAAAAACAAATAAGCATAGTTTTGGGTCTTATTTTGTTTTGTTTAACGATATAATCAAGAAACAGTGTCATACAAAGAACCAATTCATGAAAAGACCTTCAGTAGGTGGAGGCTGTTTCCTGCCTTTCTTCCAGTAGGCCCCGAATGAAGACTGAGATATGCAAGCTAACATGTAGACAACTGCCAAGAACAGGAAGCTGCATGTATTATGGGATCTTTAAGGATAGCACAGGGTCACCGCCAGCAATTCTCTGTGCCACGTTTCCTAGCAGGCTATGGTCTAGGTGGACTGAAGGAAGAACATTCCATATCCTGAGTTACAGACACTGCAGGTTGCCATTCTCCAGACCGGCCTGATCAGAACCAGCCTTGCAAGATAAATGAACTGAATTTCATCCAACCTCTATTCTAATTTTCAGCATTATAAAATGCAGGAAGATAGCCTCAAGGGAGACATAGAGAGGAAAGGGAAAGGAGGCAAGGTTCATGGTTGGGAAAGTGAGCAGATAGGAATGAGGGTGGAAAGAAAGTGTGTCCCATGTATACAAGACAGGAAGGAAGGAAGTGATGCAATGCGACAAGGAATGCAAGAGTGTCCCAGCAATTCCACAAAAATGAGAGTGTGCCAGAGAAGCCACAGGAAGGGATAGTGACTGTTGGGAAAGCTTCTGGAATGAACTGCAAGTAGACAGCGTCTGACCCAAAGGAGAAAGGGAGACCTCAGTCTAGAAAGATCTTCCCTGTGTACAAGGATGAACTTACAGTTTTGATTGAGTTTTCAAAGAGCACCCAAAAGAAGAGAAATGGAGGGAAGACCTCATCAGAGGAAGTTGTTGGCCTGAAATTCACATTGTCTCTAGATGAGCAGATTTCTAAATTTTTTTATTCCTTCTCTTCTTGTCTGAACTTGGAAGGAAGAACACCGAAGTGTAAATCAGGACCTCTGGACTCCATCCCCAGCTCTTAACTCACTAGGTTTATTCATCCTCAATGGTTAGGATACCATTCATGGTTTTAGTTGTAGAACTTCCTCACGCACCGACCACCAGCCCATAGAGAACCTTCCATAAACTACAGGTTTCATGGGTCCACAGGTTTCACTGTGGACATCACCACACTTAGGACAGTGCCACACATGGAGTAGATGCTCAGTAGATGCGTGTTTGATGAATTAAAGTAGACTACAGTCCATAAAACAAATAAAAGCCAACCTGTCCTGGTGGAAGCAATATAAAAACCTACTACTTCAACTGTCTCTTCACCCCAGGGTCCCTGTAGGAATGCCAGGACTATGGGAAATCCAGTGTTGCACAGCTAGCTGGACTAGCTATAGAAACTTCTCTTCAATTCTATGGTCCTATGGTCTCTATGCAGCACATGTTGAGTTGAAGTGTGGAAATTAATCTGGTTTGGCCCAAATTCACCTGATGAAGGATCACTTTTCCCATTTCACCCTGTACTTTAAAGTCCTGGTCTTTAAACCTTCTGGCTGGTACATTTTTTCCCTCTCTTTGCAAAAGATGAAAGCATTTTTCCAGACAGACCTGCTGTGAGTGACTTCATGGAAATGAATATCTCGAGTCCCTTATATGCCTTTCACATGGGGAACTCCTTGCATTTATTTATTTTTAAGAATAGGGCTGGGAGGTTGACATTTCCATTAGCAGTTGAGTGATATTTTTGAAAATAAGAACCCTATTCCTCGGTGAGACATGCCTCACATTCCGCTCTCCCCACTTCAGGCAGTTTTGTGCTACTAAATATGCAGGGGAAATGACACATGTCTGGAAACCCAGGAGCAACACCATCTCGCAACTGCTCACTCAGTGGGATATAATGAAGGTCTTGTAAGTGGTGTATTGAGGAAGGTAGACTCCAAGATTCTCAAAAGAGAAATCTGTGACACCTCATGCATCTGGCATTTTTCCCTCCAGTGGATTCAAAGGTGTCTTAGGTTTGAACTTTGATCACACCTGTAGTAGGATAAAAGTACAAAGTCTGACTTTTCAGAGGATCTTGAAAATATCATAGCATTTTGCAGTGAACTAAGGCCAGTAGTTTCTCCTCCAAGAGGATAGCTGTGGAGTCATGTACCACTAAAGGAGGATGGATCATTTCCTCATGTACAACCTTAGATAACAGTAAGCCCTTTGAGTATCTGGCTCACTGCATTCTATACCCTAGTGTGCTTCTGTTCTAATGGACAGATAAAGCCAGTCTAACTGAAAGTATTCTCCTTTCAATTTGTGTTAACAAAGGGATCTCTACTGGGGATCCTATTCTCTTGACCTATGTGAAGACTAGTAATTGGATAGAGGTTGTGAAATGGAAATTAAAAATGGAATTGGATTTCTAAGGATTATGCTAATGGAACACAGATTGGATTAAATGTAAATTAAGTGTCAGAACAGGAAGACATTTGTCCCAGTTGACGAAAGTGTTGAAAGTCTTCGGGCACAGATGTAGCATATGCAATCTCAAACGTACCAAGAATTTAATCCTGTCCAAAAGATGACAATCATTATCAAAGACAGGAGAAAACTTTGCAATGACCTTTTAATAAACTCAAGACAGTTACTTAGACAACAATTAGTTTTCATTGTTTTGATTGTTTACAGGTAAATGTATTAGAAATGAGACACTTCTCTTTAAACTATACGTTTTTATTAAATTAGGGAAAAGGTTTGGTTTGCATTGATCTTTAAAGGTTTGCAAAGAAGTTGATGGTATATGATAATTTCAAAGATCACCTATTCCTAGTCCAGAAAGGGAATCCGTGTAAGCATAGAGATTTATGTGCCAGTACTGAGGGTCAGCAAACAAAAGGGAAGATTGAAGTGGCATTACCCAGAGACCTGGAAATTTAAAAATAGTGCTTGACTGTGAGGGAGGAGCTAACTTGGAAAGCAAATCTGAAGAGGAAGGTGATTAATGGGCTGTCACTCCATGCAGAGTTCAGCGTGTATCTGAGAATCTGGGCCAGAAATTATCTTACGAGTTGTTCTCTCTCTTCCCTTCCACTCCTTTCATTCTCCTGCCTCTTTCCTCTAAAGCCGAAGTCTAGCATTGTATTGTCCAAGACCTGGAAGGAGAGATACTGGGTAAAGGGGAGGAGATAAAAGCATAAATGTGATCAAAATACACACATGAGAGCAGACACATGCACGTGCACGCGTGCGCGCGCGCGCACACACACACACACACACACACACCCCTCTCCCTGCTAACACTCAAGTCATAAGGAACAAAGAAACCATAGTAGGAATTTCACATTTCAAAGAGCTACTTAGAGCACAGAAAGAGTTAAGGGAGTGTGTACCTTTGTACCTTGTTTCTTTTAGCCAAGCAAAGCAAATGCCACACAAGCATACAGCTTTGTTCTTGATCATTCAAGTTATCGTTTTGGTGCCAAATCTAAAGAGATCCAAATAAAATCCAATTTTGCAATCATCAAATACTGAAAATGTTTGAGCATGCTTGGCGAGGTTAGATTTTGCTGGGCCTGTGATGCTATTAATATTAGAAAATGAAGTTGTAGGATTCTTTTGCATGATGGTAGATTTTGGAGTGTGTTTTGTTTTGTTTTGTTTGGTTTGCTTTTTATTTTATAGAGAGAATATGTGAAAATACTTTAACCAATGAGCTTCAGTTCTATATCCTAGTAAAACAATTTACAATAATTTATTCTCCACTTGTCCCATGACCTTTGTATGATAGAAAGAACAATGACTTTGGGAATAAAAGCTAGGTTCAATTTCCACTGCTGGCACCAGCTTTATGATCTTGGACTAGTTTCTTATCTGGTCCTCAGTGTTGTTAATCCATAAAATATGCAAAACAGTACATAGTTTTATGGTTTCCATTAAGTTTAAAAGAAAGAGTAAATGTAAATACTTAGCATTCATTTATTCAACGACATATATTAAGCCCCTTCAATGTGCATGCTCTGAGGATACAGTGCAGAACCAGACACAAAGCAAGGCCTTTGTCCCAGGGAACAAATATTTTAGTGGCAAAGACATAAAAAAATCCTACAAACAAGTCCAAAGTGAAATACTGAAATACTTACAAATTGGTTTCACGGGCTCTCATTTGTAGATCTTAACAGAATTAGTATTTTGCAATCATTTTTGTGATCGCCTGATTAATGTTTATATCCCTCACTAAGGTATAAAGTCCAGGGTGGCAAAGACTGACATTGTACACCCAAACCTTGCACAAAGTAGGCACATTATGCACAATTACTGAATGAATGAATGAACGCATCATGATAAGGAAACACACAGAAGGATATAATGGAGAAAATAGAAGTAGGGGAGAAAATCCTTTTATAGGATGGTCTAGAAAGGCCTCCCTAGGAAGCTGAAACACTTCAGTGATGCAAAGAGGCCAGCCATGTGGATGATAAGAGCCAGGAGAAGAGAATTCTAAACAGGAAACATGCAGGGCAAAGGCCCTGAGACAGGAAAGATGGTGGAATGCTTAAGGAACGCGGCGGGGCCAGATGCAGGGTGAGCAGCAGCTGGATCACACAGGGCTCAGAATCAGAGACTATGGCAAGTTTTAGCTTTATTCCAAGGGCCGTCCCTCTTCCACACCGCCTGCCTTGTTTATAGTTTTGTTTTAGTAACAAGATTCACATCCATTTAAAAATTAGGCAACAATACTAGATAACAGATCCTCAATCATGGATTGTGAGAAACAAATGTCCACATTTAGAAGTGGAAGAGACGTGAACGAATGCATTCAATTCAGGAAAGGTTAACCTAGATCAGAATTTAACTCTAATTTCAGGCAGTTCCTTGAAATTATTACATTATAGGGCACTTGGCTTCCCTTTTTACAGAGTGCCCAGACATCTGACTGTACCAAGAAAAATGTCCTAATTTCACACTTTGTCGCCTCCACTTTCAAAGATGTCAGGGAAATTTTTCCAAGCCAGACTTTACAGTGCCCGAAAACGTGGACTCTTTCTCCAGTTTTACTGGTTAACTTCCAGCAAGTTATCTAAGCTTTATTGCTCAGCTTCCACATCCTATAAAGTATCATAGTGGTCACCTTCCCTGCAGATTTTGTCTTCAGCCTCCTAGGCTCACTCCACAGACGAAGTATGTGCTAACTCATCTCTGCCCTTCAAACTGATTCAAATTAAGCCACTGCTCAATACTTTTATCCTTCAGAGCAGGAAGTTGGAAAGTTCTGCTGTTTTCTCAAAAGTTTAGTAGTTGACATCTATTGTGTCCATCTGCTCTTTGGCTCCAAGTTTGGATTTACTTCTTTGGTTTTGGGAAATTCTCCATTCTTCCTCTTCTTCCTGCCTTGACTGTGCCGGAAATCTATTTTAGCGTGGCTTAGCATTCAGATTACCACTTGGCCCAATGCCCAGCACCTAATGCCGTGACTTACTTATAGAAGATTGTGGATATATGTGCTCGATAAAGAGAACTTAGACAACAGTACCTATTGTTAGCCCTTTGAGTTCTACCTTGAGCAAGATGTTTGATTCTACTCATTCCTATGCTATCAGAAAGGACATTTGATTTCGGCAGGGGAAGTATGTCCAAAAGTTTCTAAATAAATACCTTGTCTGGAACTGTCTTTGAAATATACAGAATAACAATATATAAAGGGAACTTTTTAAACATATGATACCAGAAGTGTATATTAAATGACATTGAAAATACTTGTGCTATAATGTTGTAATGAAAAAAGGAATAATGTGTATAACACATGAGCTCAACCCATATAAAACAATTAGCGTAGAAAGAAGGACACAAACCAAACTGTGGACAATGTTTATATCTGGGTAATGAGATTGTGGATTTTTTTCAATTTTCTTCATTGTTTTCTACACTTAATATTTTTTAAGACAATCAGAAAATTTTACTCTTCTTTTATTATTTTACTATTTGTAAAAGAAAAAGAAATTACACTGTGCCATCAAAAATACAGAATAAGTGTTATTGTCCTGATTCCCAGTGGTTCTCCATCTCGGGCACATTAGAATTAACTGGGGAGCTTTTAACAATCCCAACGCCGGAGCTGAACCCTGTACCAATTAAATCAGAAACGTAACCCAGGAATCAGTATTTTTAAGTTCTCCAGGTAATTTAAATGTGCAGCCAAGGTTAAGGACTACTAGTAGACTAATTGGATAGCTTAGATCAATGGCTTGCAATGCTGGCTACAATTAGAATCTCTTGGGGAGCTTTTATTATGCTTATGTTTGGTCTCTAACCCCATGTTCTGATTTTAATCGATTTGTGGTGAGGTCTGGCACTAGTGTGTTGTAAGTTTCTTCAGGTGATTCTGATGTACAGATAGGTCTATGGAGCATTCATTCCATGCAGGATTCTGCACTGTTTTATGTGCCTTATCTCATTTATTCTTAAAATAATCCAGTGAGGTGGGTATTAATATCCTAATTTTACAGAAGAGGAAACCAAGACTCAAAGACATGAATGCAATTGCTCAAGGCAACCCCAGCTTGTTTGAAATCAGCTTATCTGTCTCTTGTGGGGATAGGCAAAGAAATAATGCTTTGTAAATACTATAATCGAGAATCTGGCACACCCACTTTTAAAATGTTGATGCAATAGCTCTTTATAGATCTTTCAATTAGCATGCATCTCATTCCTGTCAAACTCCATCAAGTGTAAGTACATCTGCAGTATCCTGAGCATTTTTCTTTCTTCATTCCATAATTACCTAAGTAGCATTAGAACTTAAATAACTTCCGACTTATTCAAAGTTACAATAATGTCTCGTTGCTTAACTTTATGACATTGTCCAACTTCTTTCCTGTAATCATGGCATGATTCCTATTTTTATTTTATTTTATATCACTGGGGGTTAATAAACAATTAAGTATATTTTGAAAATTCCCTAAAGAATTTTGCAAAATTCCTTAAATAATCGGAAGCACTCTTGGGTGTCACAAAACCTGTCTTTAGGATTGTTCTTCCAGTCATATTTCGACATCATTGGATTTGCTGAGGTTCCTTTCCGATGCTTTACTTAGATTGAGCTGTCTTTTACTGAAATGACTTAAAGTAAACTTCCCCCCTTAAAATAGTCAAGATTCCCACTGACCTCAAGCAGAGCTACAGGTGCATATCACCAGCAGAACTGGGCTCTTTTCACTTATAAGTTGAGTTCCAAGTCTTTGAAGTAAGACTCATTTGCCTAGATTTGTATAGCATTACCTGAGCATAACATTACCCAATAAAGCTGAATTGATGGGCTAAGGATACAAATTAAGCCATTTCAATTGCCAGGAATTCCAAATCAGCTTATGAAGCAGGTTTTATGAGAGAGCGGAGACCACAGAGAACAAATACTGTTTTTTAAAAAAACTGTAATTGTTTTGCTTTTCCAGGATAAAATAGAATTGCCTTTCAAATAATTTTGACAATGAACATCTTCCAGCATTTACAAACTTTCAATGTAACATAGTCTTAATTTGAATACCTGTCAATCAATACATATCTAAAGAGAAAAGAATACCTAGACAGTATGTACCCTTTGCAGTCTCACTAATGTAGAGGTGACAAAACTGATATTTTGAGATTGATGTCTGATTAGTGCTTTGATGAAGTTCCTCAGGTTGCTTCATTTTTTATAAATGAAAACATTTATGTAAGTGTATTTTCATATATGCATGTAAAATGGAAAAGAGACCTGTTCTGATATAATTGGTTTCAATTAATTAAAATTTCTGACTTATAGCTATTTGTTTCAGAAAAATTTAAGGTAAACAGAGAATATTTGTTATGAAGCAAAATGGTAGCCTCTCACGATTTTATCTGTGGGTGTTCAGAAAGTTTTCATTTCTTTTTAAGATAATTCCTAATTTTATATAATTTTATCTATCAATTTAAAATTAAATTAAATTATATAAATAAAAAAGATAATACCTAATTTATGTGAACATATGTACAGGTATTTTTATAAAATCTGTATCACAGGCAGAATTGATATTTTTTGTGATTGAGTGGCTCTCTTCTAATTTCTTCCAAACATTTTTACATGTTCAGAGAATTGCAAAATTTCTAATATGTTTTTAATTCTGGATATTCATACAGCATTGAAAAAAATAGGTGTTTTTCATCCATCTCATTTTTTGTAAGAGTTCAATACATCTATTTCAAACATATCTCAACTATTGTAATTCTCCAGAAAGAAAATCTGAAGATGAAAAAATTGGGCTTTGACTCCTGAGAGGAGAATCAGCCTGTCTTCTTATAACTTCTTGTAACTTTACTCAGAATTTCACAATCCTTGCTAAACCATAAGCAATGGGCCAAAAGCAATAAAACTGCAGAAACCCAGTAAGAATGTGCCAGAGTTCAGCAAACAATTGCCCCAGGCTTAACTTCATTGACCTTTAATCTGTTTGGGTCATCAGCACTTTTCTATATAAAACATCCCACAATGTGAGGGTGTCAGGCCTTGCAGAGTTCTTATGCAGGTAAAAGTCAAACTTGACTTTTGGTGCTGAGTAGTTGGGGTAAATTTGCCCAATAACCAATAAAACCGTTTTTTCTGGCATGGCGTATTTGAAACACGTAGCTGTCAGAAAATATATTCAGATGTAATCTCTGACTCAGGGAAGGACTTTTCTGAGGTTTCTCTGCCTTAATACTTATGAATGCTTTACCCCAGACTTTCTGGAACTCTAACACTTTCATCTTAAGAATGAAATGCAGCCTAGACTCATCAGGAAGTCAGTAGACCCAAATTCCTATTATTGATGTTCCATTTATTAGCCACATGACCTTCAGAAATGAAGTTTGGAAATCATTTATTAAAGCCTTTATCCTATGGGCTAGCACTGGTGAATATTTACAGCACAGTTGCTGACTTCAAGAAGCACCTTGATTTAATGGTGAATATAGATTAACACAGATTACTATGATATCTTTCAAGAAGTGTTATATGAGACTTTGGGAAAATTCTAAAGAGACAGAGAGAAAGAATAATCAATTCTGTTTGGGGGTGTGTAGGCCAAAACGTCTGGAGACGCTTCAGTAGGGATCTTGAGAGATAATTAGCAAGTAATTTGGGGTGGTGAAAATATATAGAGCAGGAGTAGGAAGGACAATCGGTTAAAATATGTATTGAGGCACACTGTGAAAGGCTTTGAATAGCTTTCTGAGGAATTTGGCCAACTTGAGCTCTTTGGGAATGAATTCCCTCATCTTTAAGTAAAGGAATTGGATTGGATGGTTTCTGAGTTCATGGTCAGATCTAAAAGTCTTAATAAGATTACATTAAAAGTTCAAAAGGAAGTGTCTTGTATAAAATCTGGCCAAAAGATATCAATTCCTGTACAGATAATGGCAAGTCGGTGGCTATTATGCCAAATTCCAGAAAAACAACCTCACTTACATCATCATAAAAGAGTTTAATTGAAAATAAAAAATAAGATTTTCTTAATGAATCAATACGACTTTGTGTAGAGATACCAAAAATATACTTTTCGGGGCTTCAAGTTGAATCACTTAAAATGTTATTCGAGAGTGATAATGCTATAGAGTGAATTGTGTCTTCCCAAAATTCATATATAGAAGCCGGAACCCCGGTGTAACTGCATTTGCAGTAAGGAAGTAATTAAGATAAATGAGATCATAGGATAAGGCCCTAATCTGATAGGATTAGTGTCCTTATAAGAAAAGAAGATAGGCCAGATGCAGTGGCTCACACCTGTAATCCTAGCACTCTGGGAAGCCGAGGCGGGAACACTACTAGTTCGAGACCAGCCTGAGCAAGAGTGAGACACCTCTCCCCCGCACCCCACCCGCCGCCCTCCGTCTCTACTAAAAATAGAAAAAATTAGCTGGGCATGGTGGTGCGCGCCTGTAGTCCCAGCTACTCAGGAGGCTGAGGCAGGAGGATTGCTTGAGCCCAGGAGTTTGAGGTTCCTGTGAGCTAGACTGGTGCAAGACTCTGCTGTTTCAAAAAAAAAAAAAGTGAGGTTAGAGAGCGCCATCTGCAAGCCAGGAAGACAGCCCTCACCAGAAACCGAAACCTGTCGTACCTTGACCTGAGACTTCGGGGTTCCAGAACTGTGACAAATAAATTTTTGTTGTTTAACCCGGTCCTTGTTTTGTTGTCATGGCAGTCTGAGCAGACTAATACAGATGATAAATTTTTGTTCAGGTATCAAAGTCTATTAAAAATATGATTGTAATATTTAAGACATTTAAATTATTAGTTCTTTATGGTAAATATCATGCTCTAAAAAATGAAGTGTTTTAACTGTGCAACAATGTGATGATTGTTTATTGTGCACATAATTCCCCAATGATGCCTTGTTATTTCATTTGAAATGAGAACATCCATTAATTTAAAACTTCTCTCTTTCCACATATCTGAACTTTACCAGTGAGCTAAGTATTAGTGGTATTCAAAAAAAAAAAAAAATGAAATGGGCTAATGAGCTTAGTGCATAAATGAATTTCAAACCAGATAAGTTCAGTTCTTTTTTTATTCTTTTTAAAATTATTTCTAAAGGGCTTCTATTAAATATTTATGTATATTTAGTATATTTACATATACTAAAAACTCTGGCGATTATTTTGGCATTCACTAGACTCAATCTTTTCAGCATCTACTTCATGCCAGATACTGTGTTAGGCCCTGGGAATAAGAAACATGAGGAAGATAGACTCATTCCCTGTTTTCACTAAGCCCAAAGTCAAACCTGTAAGACAATAAAACTGGCAGTCACCAGACAATAAAGTCTATTAAAGGCTAAGATAGAAGTGTAGGTTTCTGTGGGAGTTTTAGCAAGAGCACCCAACTCATTAGAAGAGCCAGGAGAGGCTTCCTAGAAAAAGTCTTATTTTAGCAAAGCCTGGAAGGAGGTTGGCATGTATAAGGTACTAGCAACTAAGTCAAATGAATGAATGTTGCTCAACAGGAATTAGCCAACAAAGACTTGGGAATGAGTTTTCAGATAGAGTAAACATTATGTTTGAAAATCTGAAGTGAAAAGAGCACAGCCAATTTTACAAACAAAAAGAAGTTCAATACATCTGGAGGGCAGAATCCCAAGGGACTAAAATGTGGAGATGCAGCTGTCAATGGACCAGAAGAAGGAACCCATCGGCCTACGTCATTTTCAGGCATCACTGAATAAATCAAGAACTGTGCCGCTGACTTCCACAATCTGGCACATTAGGAGTTAGAAGGTGCTTGCGGAAAAAATAGTTTTTTATTATTTTAAGAAAACAAGCAGTAAAAGATTGTGAAATCTTTTATATTACAAGTATTATATGAGTCAAACATATTTTCTCCTTCTGGCTCAGAGGAAACACCACATATATATTAATAGTTGAGAAAAAAAATTCTTTAGATAATCTGAAACTCCTGACCAAAATGTAAATTTCCACCTCCTTTCCCTGGGGTTCCTCTTCCAAGACTGGGCAGGGCAGGTCTTACCTTGGTTTAACTTCTCTAACCTATCTGAGTTGCAGCCAAGAGCAGAGCCACCTCTAGCTACTTTTCAGGGCAAAGTGAACTATGTTAACAAGAACAATTAGGAAAGCAGAGCAATGTCATCTGGGACATGAAAATCATACACTCTCTCTCTCTCTCTCTCTCTATATATATATATACACATTTTTTTTTAAAGAGAGAGGTTAATTTTCAAATAAAATGGATTTATTGTAGGGCTTTGTCATTATTTTCCTAAGATTTTTTTTTTAAATATATTTCTGCACATTTCAGCTTTTGTTTATCTTCTCCACAGAATAAGGCTGTCAGCTGGGTAATTTAAAATTCTTATATTCCTGGTGTGTATTCAATATTGTAAATGTTCTGGCCACGGGTTTAAATTATTTTTTCCCTTAATCGCAACTGCACAATGATTCTTATTCTCCAAAAAGCAATGTATTATATGCATATTAACATAATAATGACCGGGTTAATCAATTATTTCTACAATTTAAAAGTCAATTCAGGCTGGGCACCTTGGTTCATGCTTATAATCCCAGCACTCTGGGAGGCTGAGGCTGGAGAATCACTTGAGGCCAGGAGTTCAAGACCAGGCTGAGCAAGAATAAGACCCCATCTCTACCAAAAATAGAAAAATTAGCTGGGCATGGTCATGTGCACTTGTAGTCCCAACTACTTGGAAAGCTGAGGCAGGAGGATTGCTTGAGGCCAGGAGTTTGAGGCCAGCCTGAGCAATAAAGCAAGACCTAAAAATATAAATAAATAAATAGATAAAATATTTTAATATTTTTAAAATATTATAAAAATAAGTACAATGAAATAAAAATGTAATAAAAGTAAATTAAAATTTTAAAAATGAAATTTAAAAAACTGCATTTGGTTATAAAGCTTGATGGATAAAAAGCTTTCCTTTATTTCCTTTTCCATCCACTGACTCTGTAGGTATGTGTATGTGAATATGAGCTAAGGTTCACAGTGCATGAACACACATAACGCATATACTATTCAGCAGCCAACAGGGATAACAATGACTTATCCTTTAATTAAAAAATGTTTATTAACAGTTTTCTTAACCCAGTTACCCCGAGACACTAAATTTTAAAAATAAATGAATGTTAACAGGACATAAATATTATTTTAAATAAAGACAAGATAATATTTTATTATATGGTTTCATCGATAGCCTCTTAACAGTTGGATATTTCAAATATAAGCCTTTTTAAAGATATTTTCATATTACTGTCCAGTTGATATAAATGTTAAAACTCTAGATACAAAATATTTATCCAAAATGAGCTATTACCCATCTCTACGTATCTCTAAATGAATCATGTTTTGAATTGAAGAATAAAAGAATTTCCAGATAATCTGACTTAATAAAAAATTACTCAGCATTAACTATAGTTCTGGACAATTTGTCATATATAGAACTTATCTCCACTATTGTATCTTTATCACTAAAAGACAATAAGCTCATCAACACATGAGTAAATATTCAATTTTTAAAAGAATGATAAAATAATTTATCAGATATTACAAAGCAATTGCTATCATATGGTCAATGGTAAATATTTGAATTCGTTTTTATCTGTTTGGTATCTTATACCACATCAAACAATTTCTGTTAATAAAAATGTAAAATATCAAAAACCGTCATAGGGGAGGAGGGACAAGAGCAACATACGTAACCTAAACATCTGTACCCCCATAATATGCTGAAATAAAAAAAATCATATATTTTCCTCACTGTAAACTTACATGCTCATAAAATCCTTGAGAATTTACAGATCCTTTGATCTCAATTGTATACATCTACAGATGAGGAAACTGAAGCCAAGCAGAACAGGTGATGTGTCCAATTGCGTGCTTCCAGTTTGCTACATACTAAACATAGTTCTAAGAACTTTCCTTGTATTAACTCATCTGAGCCTCACCAGTTTCTGAGATGGACGCTCACTCAGTGGCTTGCTAGTAAACCCACTGGGGCAAAGGGGTAGCTGAGCCCTGTTTTGCCAATTTCTATGTTATAAATACTTGCAGCAATGACTGATTTCAAGACACCAATAATTCAACAAATGTCTCACTAAATTCCCGAATATTTGAGAATGAGCTCTCTTAACTTGGCATCATTCAACTCTGGAATACCAGTGGGCAAGAAAGGAAATTTAGTTGGGCACGGAGAATTAATAATGGTGTATCAATATAGCAGGATTTGAAAGCAGACAGTCTGGCTCCAAAACCTGCCTTCAACCATAGGGCTCCTTTGCCTCTATTTGTATTTAGTGTTTTACATTGTTTTCATCATTAAACTGTCCCTATATGATTTTCTTTTATTTCTTTATAAGCATACGGAGCCATTCAGCACATAATGGGAAACACATTCTACGTGTAAAATACGACAAAATTAATTACTAATAAAGATGTATTGGTCACTTACCGTGTGCCAAACACTATATAGATGTTTTTGGGAGGATGAGAACTAATCATAAAATAATGATACTAATGTTTTCTTGTTATTCCTTATACTTTTCTGTGTTTTTAAAATTTTTTCTACAAACAATGTCCAGCATATACAAATTAAACATTTGTTCAGTGAAGAGACATACGTTATTATAGTCAGGAAAATTTATTTTAAAATAAAAGTAAAATCAAATCATTATAATATAAACTACTGAAACTAGTTTCTTTTAGAATTCCTTTTTAGCAAAGTGTCAGAACACAGACATCCAGACAATTATTGTTTTTCTAAGTCAGGACTTGGCAAACTTTTTCTGTAAAGGGTCAGATAGTAAATATTTAAAGTCTGTAGGCCATCTGGTCTCTGTTCCAACTATTCAATTCTGCTGTTGTAGTGCAAAAGCCACATAGGTAATATGTAAACCAATGTACATGGATGTGTTCCAATAAAACTTTACTTGCGGACATTATAATTTCAATTTCATATAACTTTTTTGTGTTACAATGTAGTCTTTCTCCTGAGCTTTTTTTATTCAAACATCAAAAAAAAAAAATGTAGTTCAGGCTATTCCAAAACTGGGGGAAAGGTAGATTTGGCATCTTTGCAATCCTTTTGAGTGATTATATCGTAAAAATTAACATTGCAATGATAGTATAACATATCATCAGTGGTGAAGTATGTAGATTTGGGACTGAATCCCAACTCTACTTCCTAGTTTGTGACATTGACTGCTTAAATTCTCTGTGCTTCAGTTTCCTCATCTATAAAATGGGAATATTAATATTCCTTTCCTCACTGCTTTGTTCATAGGGATAAATGAATTAATACATGTAAAGCACTTAGAACTGTGCTTGCTATGTAACAAATACTACATACATGCTGGATAAATAAATAGTCTCATTGTTTAAAGCATTTGGGACCTCTCCTTAAGAAACACTTCCGAAGCCACTTTAAAAATCATGGAAAAGAGTATCATTACCTTTCAGTCACCTGCCTTATTCATGAAAACTGTCACTGAATTTGTCCATTTCAAAAATCTTAATCAAAGCCAAACATCTCTATCGAAACTCTACTTTGAAAAATCTAATTCATGAAATCCATCACTAGATTTGGGTGTTTAAAAATGCAGTTATCTTCAAAAGGACAACTATTTCAAAACAAGACATCAAAAGAATGAGTACTAAGCTTAAAAACAAAGAGTCTTCTACACAAGGTGTGAGCAATGGAATCATGCAAGTCTACAACTGTCCAAGCTGACTATTCTAACACAAAAACTCTCATTTAGATACAAACCTTCTGGCATTTTTCTCTATAGTTAACACTTTACACTTTCACACAAGGAGCTTACAACCTTGGAAAAGGAGATACAATAGATGCATGTGAAAAAAAAATCCAACCGAATGCAATAAACGATAAAGGACAAACAATAGTGGTGTGTTGGAGAAAGGCTAAATGAATTCTAGTTGAGGGAGTTGTAAAATCTATCATTAGGGTACTTTTGTAGATGTGCCTTGAAAGAAGTAATGATTTTTTTTTTAAGAAAAGGTACAGCTGTGGTTTGTAACATTTTTGTCCCCTGAGCGCCTTTTTCTGTTAACAAATCCAGCCTCTGGCCACAGAGGGGACAAGAGATCTGGCTAGGCTCATCATAGTATCTCCATAATTTTTCATACCTATTAAACAAGATTCCTTATTTTAGTCTCTGGTCATAGAATTCAAAATATAATTCCCAGTATTCCTACATCCATGTCCCCCACTGCATGGAGAAGCTGGTCCAGAGATTAAACGAGGGGCAAAGAATAGAGTCCTGACGCAGTTAGATCCAGTCACCCTGAGGCCACATCCACGCTCAAACTCATGATGTCCAAAATGCAACTTATCTTCTTCCTCCACTTACCTGTCACCACCAGACACACCTGTCCCTTTCCTAGAATCTGCATCACATTGCCGAATCTAATCATCCACTTAGAAAACTGGCATTCATTCATGTTTCCTCTACCTTCTTCACCTCACCAAACCCAGTCAATATCAAATCCAGATGTTTTTTGTCTCTGCTTCCTTTTGTGATATTTACTTTTTATTTGTATGAACAAAATACATGTTTATATTTAATGGTGAAAGTAGAATGACTATGTGTATAACAAAAATTAACAGGCTTCTTCTACTGCATCTCTCCCCTCTCCTGATTTCTACTCCCCAGAGCAACCGTTTTCAGATCTTTTTGTTACTTCTATTGCTATTTATTTCTATATTTCTAAATAGCATACTTAAGCAATGTTTCTTGATTTTTCACTTTTAGTTATTTAGCTATCAATGATAAGCATTTAGCTCTCGTATACCATACATACATTCTCACATACTACCAAAATATTATGATTTGATTATATTCCCTTACTTGAAACAACTTCTTGTTTTCCCGGGGAGCACTGTGGATGTGGGAAGATGGAGCTTATTTTCTGCATTCCTTTCTAATTCCTTTCCAAACTCTTTGCCACAGCTGTAAAACTTCTTTCAGTATGTTGATGTAATTGATCTGGTAATTTACCAGGTTTGTTTTTGTGATCTGTTTTGTCTTTTTTAAAAAAATTTTTTTTAAATATATTTCTCATGTAGCTTTCTATTTTTATGACGCTCTGTGGACTATCTGTTATCTACCTCTCTTCCCAGGTCTTGTCACTGTCATCAGGGCATTCCATTTGGCTCATCCTGGGGTGGATCCCCTGTTTCCTAGAATCCATTTATATTCCCCTGTTTTGGTTCGCTTCCTTGTTATGATGGAGCCAATTCTCCAATGGCTTCTTATGAAATAGTGCATGGAACACCATTTTTAAAAATAATTTCCAGGTCTAAATATGTTTTTAATTTGACCATCAATTGATTGATAGTTTATAGGTACAGAATTCTATGTTGGAAATTATTTTCCCTTAGAATTTTTAACCATTACTTGATTGCCTTCTAGCTTCCAGTTTTGCTCTTGAGAAATCCAGTGTCACTCTGATTTCTAATCCTATATGTGATCTGTTTTCATTTCCTATATCACAAATTTACGTTTTTTCTATCCACCTCTAATGTACTAAGAATTTACAGTAATGGTACTTAGTGTTATTTTATCCCTTTTCTCTCCCTCTTTTTTTTACCTACCCACTTGTTTGTCCCTTTAAATCAGAAAATTCATTCCTTCATTTCTGGAGATATTGTATTTTTTAAAAATAATTTCTTCTGCTTGGTGTTGTATGTTCTTTCTTTCTATTACCTCCTATGATTTAGGCATTCAGTTTCTTAGGTTTATTCTATATTATGTTTAACCTTTTTGTTTTCCCATGTCTTTGTCATTTTATCTTCTTTCTGAGAAATTTTTCTCTATTTTCTAATACTACTATTGATTTTTGAAATTTCTGCTTTTAAAAATTATTAATACATAAGAGCCCATTCATGTTCTCCACATGGTTCTTTTATATGACATCTTGTTATTCTTATAGTATTTTTGATCACTTCTTCACAGATTCTAATCATGATTTTATTTGCAGTTTTCTTTTCCTCCTAGTATTATCTCTGCTTTCTCCAAATTTCATTTTTTGTACGTACACATTTTTGTTTTGCCTTCCACCTGAGAGGCTTTCCTTATATATCTGGTGAGCTCTGGCTATATGTTTATATGTAAAGTGGGGTCCCTAAAAGTTGATTGGATGCTTTGTGTTGGAATGTGGCCCAGAGGAAGGCACTCTAGGACTTGTTTACTGGAAGCTCTATCTGGTTGAGATCCAGCTCTTTTCCAGAAGTTTCTCAAATGCTGACATCTATTGGCTTTTTTGTCTCTCTGATAGTTTCTCCAAAAAGGAATCTTCCAGCACTTCCCAGGTAACAAGGGAGGTAATATCTGACTATAAAAATTCAAGGAGCTGAGCAGGAGAAGGGAGCATGCGGACTTTCACTTGCTCTCTATTTCCTGTGTTGCACCTCCCATGCTGCCCTCAGCTCTGCCCAACATCCTTGGGTACACAGCCTGTCTGATTAGTCTCTCCAGAGAGTAAACTTCCTGTCTCCTGTTGAAGTGGCAGATGGGAAGTTGACTGGATGTCAACTTGGGGTTGGAGATCTGGGAATCTAACTGCTACACATAAAGTCACTTCTCATCCCCATATGCCTGCCCCCACCTTCCAGAGTAACTGGTGCCTCAAATTCCTGAGAAATTTCAGGTTTTTCTAGCTCGAAGAATCTTCTTCCTTCTTACTGACTTGCCATCCTCCTGTCCCCCACAGAAAGACCGAGAATACAGCTTTCTGCAGCCTATAATTTAGCTACTACTTGTAATCAGTTCATCTGCTTTCCAGAATAAAAATGCTATAGATATGAATTGTGTTATTTCTGTGTCTTCCTGTCACCTTTGCTTCCTTTTTTTCCCTTGTGTGTTATTTTTCTTTCCTTCCTCCTTTTTCACTGTAATGTGAAAAAGGAAAGCTCTAAGAAAGCTTAAGAAAGCTCTAAGATAAGTGAATGTGCTTATTCACTCATTTTTAACCACAAGGACCTAAAATTTTTTTTTAATCTAAAACCGTACCCTTCATTCCTATTCATACTTTAAGGATGGTCTTCATAAAGTCTTCATCTTTCTTAGGGACTCTTGCAACAACCTTCTGACTGGTGTCCTTCCCAATTTGTCATCCTCAAATCGACTTCCAACACATTTCTCAATTCATCCATCCAAAATGAAAATCTCTCAGTGTCACATATGCTTAAACTTTAAGAGCTCCCTATGCTCTAGAGAATAATATACACCTTCCTTAGTGTGGCTTACAGCCCTGAATGAGCTGACACCTCTCTTACGTCACCCATTGCCACATAACGTACCTTAAGTTCCAGCAACATGGAACTGCTTGTGCCAAACTCTCAACTGCAAATATATCACCCACACAGAGGCCATGCTATCTCCCACCACCTTGCTAATAAATACTCTTTTTCTCTCCCTCCACATATGTACAGTATTCCTGCAAGTGGCATCTTCTCCTGGAAGCATTTTTTTTATTTCCCTCTCCCTGGAGGATCAGGGGACTCTATTCTGTATTCTTATAGAAAGCACCTTGTCTCCACATACTTCATATACTGAAATGAATTTCTCATGTTTCTGTGCCATTATAGGAGAAGAACTGTGACTTACTCATCTTTCCGCATTTGTTTATGGCCCAGCCCTTCCAGAAGTGGCCATAGAAATACTCCAGCTGCTTCTCTTCCTTTTTATCTTTCATCTCCACCTTCTGGTAGCTAGGACTAACCTCTAACCTTGAAATTAATTTAACTAAGAGTTAAGTCTACACACAAGGGTGATCACTATACAGAATGGGCTGTATATTGCAGAGGAGAAGGTCAAGGAGAAGGTCAATTCCAAACCCACACTGACACTGCTACTCGAAGTGTGTCCAGCCCAGCTGCTCTCTGTCTCAAGGCACCTGCACATCCTTGAACTCTAGTGATGACATGTTTAGGGCTCTCTGTGTCTGATTTTCCTCAGAAATATAGATAAAGCTTTCTTCGTCACCATTATTATGGAAATGTAGTTTTGTTTTTTCATAAAGCAAGATAGTGGAATAGACTAAAAAGATTGATTTGATAGCCACCTAGCTTTTTCTTTTTCCAAAATGCTTAGAAAATACCAAAAGTAGTACATGGTAGTCTTCCCTTTTCCAAGGGGCATATGTTCTAAGACCCCCAGCGGATGCCTGAAACCATGGATAACACCGAATCCTATATGTACAATGTTTTTTCCTATATATGCATATATATACTAAAGTTTAATTTATAAATTAGACACAGTAGAGATTAACAATAACTAATAATGAAATAGAACAATTATAACAATATACTGTAATAAAAGTTATATGAATATGGTCTCTCCCTGCCCTCTCTCTCCAAATACTTCCTTGTACCACATGGACCTATTTTCTGACTGAGGTTGACCACGAGTAACTAAAACCACAGAAAATGAAACCACAGATAAGGGATGGACTCCTGTGTAGTTTTTCAAATGTATCCTCTTATTTTGCACTCAAAAGGAGATATTAATATTTGCTGCAGTGGGAAAAGGGAAGAGAACCAAATGCAGGGGCTACGAAATCAAAAGAAGAGTGTGAACTGGGGGTTTTCATTGGCAAGACCACCCTGGCCCTCCATCAGCCCCCTCCCAGACACACCCTCAGCCTGGACGATGGAGAGGTCCGTGATTGCTTCACAGTAGAGGAACTGTGCCCACTTTGCCATCCAGTTGTTGTGGTACCTGCTGCTCATGTTACAAAGAACTAGAAGAGTGGTTAAACTTTAGGTATGTGATTCCTTAAAAGAGATTTTGTGAAGAGAATTGCCAATCCAGTTACCGTGTCCATCTTTTTGTCTGTGAGAAAATGATTTCAGAGTTCCAAAAGGCAGACTTGAAAGTGAACAGCTAGACCACAACTCATTTTCAAATTCAGACTAGCCTACATTTCATTCCTGCTGCTAACTGAAAAATTTTAGACTGTGATTATGAACAATGATCTTTCCCTCCAAACCAGCAGACTTGAAATGTGGTTCAAAACCTTAGCTGACTTGAGAAGACCTCTTCTGATACTACTGTGAATTTCTTCACACAAAAAATTATGTGTACTCAAAATTTAGCCATGTTGTAGTGACAGGTGACATAAAATTCTCCAAGAGTAACACCACATGATCTCAAAGTGCAAAACTCAAGTCATAATTTCTGAAGGCTTTTCTCATGTCTGAGAGTCTTTTAAAGTCACTTCCTAATGTACTGACAGTTATCTAGTTTATGTAGAATGAAATGGCAAATGCATAGTGCAAAAATTCCAAATAACAAATTTGCTTGATTTCATAGTATTTGTATGGCTAACAACTTAAATACCACCACCAAAGGCTTGTGAGTCTTCTTTTCTAAGATAAAATAAAAACTTTATCTTTTACCCTAAGTTTTTTGCTGAGTTCAAACATGCAAGTGAAAAATTTACTTCATTAAGCTAATTATCAATTAACCACATATGTGGATTATCTCTTCCAAGAGGTCCCTGGCTCCCCAGCAGCACCTCCAATTGAACTGGCTCCTGGGTCCTTCTCTCTTCCACTCTCACTCCAAGGTCACCTTTAACTATTGCTTCAAGGAGATTCATTTCCCTTATTTCCTCTGCAATGATGATTTTTTGTTTTCTCTCTAGGGGCAATGAATCAACTATCTCTTTAATTCTCAATTTGTTTGTTATTACAATAACTCCTGACATTTTAGGCACAATACATGACAGTTGGATATTATTGGGGAAGGAAAAATAAGTTTATAAGTTCCATCCCTAAAGCTTCCTCCCCTATCAAGTTCTATCTGAAGTTCTTCCACTAGCTAAGTGTATCACACATGGGCAAATGTGTTTCTTCCCTGAGTGTTACTCTCCTCTTCTACAAAATAAGTGTGTGTATGTGTGTGCACGTGTGTGTATGTGCATGTTGGGGGTTAGGTGGGAAGGTGGTCTCTCAAATTCCTTTTCTATTTCACTGTTCTGTAATTATGTGATACTATTTGCCTTCTCAGTCTTCTAGAGTAACTTCTTTTTATTGTTCACTATTATCCATCCATTATCCAATTTGATGAAATAATCAAATAATTAGAAATTGACTAAACTCATTAGGTTAAATGTGTACACACAATTAGATTTTTTTCTCTTTCACACCACATGCAAACTATATCTGTGGTTATTACTCTCTTCCCCTTATTTCTGAGCCAAAAGAAAAAAATCTGTGATTTTATACATACTTGCTTTTCCAACAGGTCAATGTGTCTTGTGTTGTTATAATCATTGTTGTCATGGTAATAGCTACAGAGGCATAGTGGCTAGGCTCATGCATTACTTCATACATAACCATTTTACCACTGTTTTGTGAGAACTCATTTGCTCATGATGCTTTATGCAAACATCAAAAACCACTTGTCACTTTGTCTTCTGTCTGTTTTCTAGAACTTTCCCTCTAGATTAAAAATACTTTAAAGGTAGGACCTATAATTAATTTATCTTTGTATTTTTCCTTAGCACAAAGTACAGAATTTTGGTATAAAGAGTACTGAATATGTATTGAATGAAAGAATACAGAGTAAATAAATGAATGGTTTATAGGAAAATACTATAAATTCAGAATATATAGAGTCAAAAGAAATACCAAGATTCTGAAAAACTGTTGCCAGTTTCCCAAAGAACATGATACTAACCAAACATCTTGATGGCTTGGACCATTGATGCCACCATTTTGGAAACTTAAGCAACTAAGTCTTAGTATTTCAAATTTGGGTCCCTGTATATGTCAACTAAATATCTTTGGCTCTCTTTTGCTTACTCAGAACATGAGAATAATAACAATAATATCTACCTTATAGACATGGTAAAAAATCAAATAAGATTATATCACTAAATTTCCTAGCTTAGTACATTCCTACATGGAGTAGACACTCAGTAAGTTTTCTTCCTTATCTTGTAACTTTTATTTGAGCAAATTTTAGCTCCAAGTGTACAGACACATATAGTTTTAATGATTTTTTTCCATTTGGTGATCATAACTGATTGAGAACACCACATTGCTTAATCTCAGAAGTTATGCAAAAATGGCAGCCCTATACATGACGTTCCTGTCTTGGGGCAATGAGTCATTACTTTCTGTTCAGAATAATTACTTGGTGTAGCTATACTTAAGGCTGAAAACAAAATGAACTAACTGGAGGAAGCATGGTGGTAGTAGATGACCCAATTTCTGTCTCAAATAAATCAAGTCACTGAGGAATCATAAATGCACCTCTCTTTGCATCTTCCAAGCAAAGAAAATTATAGCAGTCACAGGTAAGCCTGTTTTACAGAAATATTGGTAATACATAGAAAATATTAATAAATATCTCTGCTTTTCAATAAGTAAAGGGTGGAGACTATGAACATTAAGAAGAAAATTAAATCACTCTCAAGTGGTCAAAAATTACTGTTTGGTTCAACTAGTCACATTAAAAACAGTCTGAAGTCCAACAACTCCAGCTGTTAGTCTTGTCATTGATGTATGCTGTATTTTCAGAGATCACCAGAGAAACAGCACCAATGGATATGCTGGAGATAGAGAAAGAGACACAGACAGAGAGACAGACACATAGGGTAAAAAACAGAAAGAGAGATAGAGAGAGAGAGATTTATTTTAAAGAATTGGCTTATGCAATCGTGGGGGCTGGCAAGTCTGAAATCCATAAAGCAAGCTGATAGGCTTGAAATTCAGGTAAGAGTTGATGATGTTGCAGTCTTGAGTCCAAATTTTGAAGGGCAGCAGGTTGGAAATTCAAGCAGAAATTCAACATTTCTATGTTGCAGTCTTGAGGCAGAATTCCTTTCTCTTCAGGAAACCTCAGTCCTTCCTCTTATGGCCTTAACTGATTGGAGGAGACCCACAGACATTACAGAGCCTAATCTACCTTACTCAAAGCTACTGATTCAAATATGGATTACATCTAAAAAAATACCTTCATAGCAAAATCTAGACTAGCATTTGAGCAAACAAGTGGACATCATAGCCTAGCCAAGCTGACACATAAAATTAACTATCACATATCTCTTGCTTTTCCAAACTGCTTTTCTTGTTATTCTAGTCATACAGAATTTTCCAGAGTTTCCTCCAAAATTCTACACATTTTTAAACTTTTTTTCTAAAATGTGAAGTGATAGTTTACTATAAACATTAAATAAAATAGTAAATAAGGTAGTTCCTATTTACATGTTGTGTATTATGTCATACTTATTAATATTACACAGAATAAAAGGTAGAGCTTTATTTTAATTTGATCATAGCTCATCAAACATGTTTAGAGTCTTCAAGATAAGAAATGGTTTTTATTTTGGATTTCACCAAGTGAAAGCGAATAAACGCTTTAATTCACACTTGCCAAATGTATCCTCTTGATCTGACACATTTCAATTTGAAGAGTCACTTTATTTCTAAAATAAATACTTACCTAGCTCATAGAATAGCAAATGATTTAGGCATTTTATTATTTTACATATTGAAAGATTGTTCAGCTGACAGCTTGGCTGATTTCATGTTCACATGTGATTAGAGAATGTGATGGATGACTTTCGATCCTCAACACTTTGGGTACAGATGTAATCAGTGCGCTTTTGGCTATCCTTGATGGAGCCTGTTCTTCCCTGGGGCACCAAACTAAGAGCTGTACAAAGCTCGAAAAGCACCTGTGTCTTAGCAGCTACATACCAGGAAGATGGGCCTGCCTGTTTTGCCGACTGGAATCACCACCTTGGCAGCCCTGCTTTCAAGGCTTTCTGCAAGTATTCCTTAGAACATTCCAACTGCTATGACATCCTCAGGCGCCCAGCAACAGTTCTCTAACCAGGAGCTAGCTGGGAATTCTCTAAGCCAGCCTTCCTCAGAATGTTGTTTAGCAACATCAGCATCACCTAGGAATTGTCAGAGATAGAAAATTCCCAGGCCCCACCCCAGACTTCGTGAATCAGAAACCATGCGTGGAGCCCAGCAACGTGTATTTTAATGAGCCTTCCAGGTGATTCTGTTGCATGCTAGAGTTCAAGAACTGCTCAAAGTGAAAAAGGCATAGCGCATGCCCGTACCCAAAGCTGCGAGTGACATTTAAAGCTGCATGCTAATTTTATTGTTTTCATTTCCATCTTTGGACTGGTCTCAATGTTGAGAAAGACAATTAAGACTGGAAAATTCTCAGTGGTTCTTATATATATATGGTAGGATGCATCAAGCTTTCCAATTTCTTGAAGAATTTCTTTTCTCTTGTTTTCTTTTTGGTTATTTATTTGTTACTATTTTCTTTTGCAGAGTGTTGTGCTTATCAGCTAAAGAAATGAGGTCAACAGGAAAAACAATTTTTGCTCAAAGGCGATAATCCATTATTTTAACTCAAATTCTACTGAATACATTTCCCCCCACCTGAGTTTCAAAGTAGCAATATTGACCCTAGATAGCCCCATAGCTTGATGTGAATATGGCCTTGTCAATACCAAGGTATGATAAACCCTAAACCTTCAGACAGACTTAAATGCTGGTAAAATTATCCCAGGAACAGGAATAATTCACCCTCAGTTGGATGTAGTCATAAAACATAATTTAACTTTCCAAGAAGTATATCTCTGTTAGATTTTAATCTCTTCCAAGGCAAGGGGATATATTTTATTTATGTGTGTGTGTGTGTGTGTGTATGTGTGTGCGTGTGATTTTCTGGTGGATGAATTAATTAGGGAATTTATGGCTTAGACCAGATTGTTACTGAGTTTGGGAGAGCTTTGAAACCTGGGAAGTTTATAACAACAATAAAACAACAATAGGCACCACAACCTGTTAACATTTTGAGGAATCAGTTAGTCAAACGCCCTCATTTTACGGGAGAGGAAATTGGGAGCAGAAAATGCACATCCATGGGGCCTATGAAAAAAATAATAATTTTTTAAAAAGTAGCAGCAAAAGGTAAGCAGGACCATATGTAAGAGAAAAGCCACCATAAAAAACTGAAGATAACACTCAGGCGCAACAGTGCCTGGAAGGCACTCACCCAGATATGTGAGTGGTTTTCTCCTGACTTTGTGCCGGCCTCCTCCCCAGTTCACCCCACCAGAGATGCTTCCTTGAGCCCCTGAGATCCTAACACTGAGCTTCACCCCACCCATCATGCTTCACCTCTGGCTCTTGTTCATCTTCCTTCATCACATTTGCTGCTATCTAATTTTCCATTTTATTCAATTGCTTATTTTCTGCCTCCCAGTGGGTACAGCAGGGATTTTATTGTTTTACTTACTGCATTATTCTCCCTCCTCTCAGCACACAGTAGATATTCGATCAATATTTGTTAAATGAATGGATGAAGGAAAGAAGAAAGGAATGAATGCAAACCCTCAGCCATGAGTCAAACACTTTGTAACTAATTGTTATAGGCTTTCTGGACCAATAATTCTTACTTTGGAAAGAATCACAATCCCTTTGTGTATGTGATGAAAGCTGGGGATTATTTTCTTAAGACAGAATGTACATAGGCACAAATAAATTTGACATGCAGTTTCAGAGATTCAACCACTAGGGCCCTGGGTTGCGAAATGCTGTTTTAAGTGCTTTCCATTTACTGATTTAGTTTTGCAGAAATGGACTTTTCTACTTAAATCAGAAATAATCTCTGATTCTTCAGGAAATTTTCTGGAGATGAGCGCTATCCATTCTCCTTATTTCAAAACAAGTGACATAAGGACAGAGCATGTCTACCCTGTATCCTGCCCAGGACCAAGTGTAATTTTAAAACAGTATGCAAATATCAAGAAAATATCTAAAATACTAACCCCTAACCTATTGTCTGATGTGATGATTCCTAAGATGTAGCCTCTAAAAGGAAAAAAATGGTAAATAAAAACCAGAGAATTGAAAAGATGATACTGTATTTCTTGAGCACTTGTTGTTTGCCTGGCACCCTGCTAACTGTTTCACATGCATTATCTTGTCCTTATAAATACCCCAGAAGGTTATCACCAGGAGCCGGAAAAGTCACACACTGTGCCTTGTCCTGTGTAGCTTGGAAACCAATTACTATACCATTTGAGTACATTCATCTTGTTGTGTTTTAACTTCATGGCAGCCCATGAAGGTAATTTGGTTCATATTAATAAAATTCCTATTTGAAAAGCAAGAGAATGCTTCAGTTAATTAATTCATTACCAATCATTCCACAAATATTTACTGAGCTCCTACTCTTACAGAAATTCTCCTGTCTTATTACCACATATATGTTTTGTGATGTATGAAGTGCTTCTGTTATAAAAATCCAAATCAGTACACATGTTTTGTTTAATTGCTTGGTTAACTTTTATTTTATGTGAAAAAGTTAAATAAAGTATACAAAAGTAAAATTATAGATGTTTATAACAATTACTGATTTCTGCGGATTCTTTGATTTCCACATGAAAATGATAAAGGGAATTTATTGTTACTCTATTATTTCAAGATTTGAGTAAGTTGAAGCTTACAAGATACTGGTTAGACAGGTAACTCACCTCCTGTGATCTGGGTGTAGAGCCACATCATGTTAGAATGGAATGAGCCCTTCAAGACCACCTAGCTTATTCTCGTGTATAGCTGAGGTGTACAAACATGCAAAACAGACTTCTCAAAATTGAACTTCTCAAGTCAGGAATCAGGGTTTATTCACCTTTGTATGTTCACAGAAAGAGTCACTGGTAAACAGTAAATGCTCACTACATACTGATTTGTTTAATTGGCATCCTAACTTGCTTTTATAGTGTATGATATGATTGGGCACATTAAAGACAATTTATCTATTTTGTAGCAGTAGTTGCAGTGTGATTTCTTCTTCTTTTCTAATAAAATCAGCACGTGAAGTCCCAGGGCACCAGACCTTAACACCAAGATTTAAGTTCAGCTGAGGTGACAGCTACAGCCTCAACCACGATTATTTCTAGTTAAATTAAGATAATATTTTTTTCCAAACCATGGCATTATGACTCTGATTTATTTTTAACCATTTATAACATACATTATCTCATTTCATTATCCCACAAGCCTATTATTGGATGAGATCATCATCCCAGGTCCCAGGTCCCCTAAGGGGGGTTCTAAGAGGCAGACTGGCCAAGTGACTCACATAAGGTCAAAAGCAAGTTGGGGCAAAACACAGTGCAGGTTTTTTTCCATGGCACCAAACCATCTGCAAAGACAATCTTATGGCAACTTTGAAGATACCTGTCCATTTGACCAAGATATTAAATTAAGTTCCTCTAGCTATACTATTTGGCTGGTAATATTGAAGTATACTATTCAACATATGAAAAGGGATCAATTAATATTAACCGAATGAAAGAATAAATGAATGAAAACTTATTGGTTAAAACTGCACATACCGTTAATATTATGGGGAAGTATTTTTTTCTTGGATTTTATATCATTAGCAGTAGAAAGAGTGGAACTAACTTCTTAACATGAAGGAACTCTGGCTTAATTCAATAATTTAGTTAATATGATACCTTTTTCTTTGTTGCTCTGAATCTGTCTGTGTTAAGCATCAACAACATTATGCTTTTTAGTCTTATTTTACCAAAACTGATGTGAAAATTGATACAATTTGTACCTACAAATAGGTACAATTAGGTATGTACATATTGTAATATATACGTTATCTTGGAAATTTAGATTTCTTAATTTATCTCCTAAATTCTCTGATATACACATAGTAAAACCTAACAATGTGGACATCAGAATCTGTGCTCTTATTTTTTTTCTATGTATTTACAATTTGTGATGCTAATATGATTATACAAATTAAATCAAAACATCAAGAATAATTATAAAATACAAATTTCCTAGACCATGTTATTACTCTGTGCCATGACCCTGGAAAATATTTGACCAATTATTTTACGTAACTCTGAGTGAATTCATTCTTAATTACAAATTAGGTAATTCATTATTCTGAAATGAAGCAGATAATGAGTAATTTAATTTAAAAATAATTCTAATTGGATCAGAAATATCTTTACCTGGACTCAGAAACCAGACTGCCAATATCTAGTGTGTGTTATGGAATATCCACATTCTATACTTTTTCATAGAGACCATCTTCTGTGTGTTACATGATCGAGATTTTGATATAGCAGAACCATAAAGGAATGAAATGCTCTTGTAACATTCTGGAATTCAGTTCTATACTAAAGGTATTATCAAGCAAGAATTTGAACATGTCTTCATTCTATTTCTATTTCTTCTTACAGGAAGGAAGTTACCCTTTCCTTTTACCTTTAAGCAGAGACTTTGTTTATATTTTTTATTTTATCTTCTGTAGCTTACTATTAGTAAATCATTTGCTTCTACTCAATTATTTCTAAATCTTAATTATATTAGAAAAATGACAAATTTGTCACCAGTCATAATGTTTTAATTTTGTTTTCCTAAGGTACCATTAATATCACATAGCAATATCAGTTTATATTTGGGAGGCCTACTACATAGTGTTTTCAATTTTTTTCTATTAATCATCACAGCAACCCTGCAAGTGCTGTTGTTATACTCATTTTATAGATAAAGAAGGTGAAGCTGAAGCCAAGAGCATGTAGCTAGTACATGACAGAGCTTGTATTCAAACCCAGTCTTCTGATCATTCCTGTTCTTTTTCAACAATGGATCCCACAATAAAAGTTGACTAGGCCAACACAATTGCATAATTTTGACTGCTTTATCTAGGTAAGGTCTCAGTTGCCACAAACAACAATAAAACACAAGCTAATCTGGTGTATTGAGAAAAACAGGACTTGCTTTTTGAGAGTAAAAAACCTTCCCCTGGAATTGTTGCTTTTCATAGTCTGAAATATGAATATCATTTAGCAAATATTATTTAATAACATATTGATACATTTTAATTTCTACCATTGTAATTCTACCTTCAGTCTCAATAATAAACCATACTAACTCACAGTCAAGCAATTTCACTTTAGGACTGGGTATATGTTAGAAAAATAAACTATTAAAGGTTCTACTTCCCTGGATTTTAGCAAATAATGGAATATGTTTCATAGATTTAGATGAATGGTCTCTAGCTCCTATTGGAAGATTTAGAAGGAAAATAATTCCCTCAATTTTACTTCCAAAAGAAAGATGAGCCTTTGGAAATATAAACTCTGTCCAATTTTTGTAAAGATTCTGAATATCAAATCTTTTCTTCTCCCAGTTAAAATTTAAATGCAATATCTAATAAATTTTACATTCATAAAATAAAATATAAATTATTCTTTATAATTCACAAAATAATTGTTTATAAAAATCTATTCTCTTGCCCCCAAATCAGATTTTTATTTTGCATCTCAAAGAAAAGTTTACATAATATTGATAGGTAAGGAATATTTTGCAAGAATTTATTTATGCATATAATAAGGAGAGATATTTTAAAAATCATATGTGATAAGTGCTATATGAAAATGTTGTCATATTCTTTTTTTAAAAGTTAAATTCAGTTATTTTTCTAGAATCACAGTACTGCAAAAATTCTATAGAAGTGACTTAATCCATTCTTCTGCCATTATAGGGAGGATAAACAGAGATCTCATTTTTTTTAAAACTTCTGAGCAGGAAATTCCAGCATCCCAGAATCACTCTTAAGCATCCATTTCAGCAGCGACTCTGTAAAATACAGAAAACATCACATTTAAATATATTGTTTCAAATAAACTATTTTAGTTCTCTAAAATACCAAATAACCTGTTAATTAATGGGTTAATCAAGTAACCCATAATTTACTTCTTAGAGAAAAGGCAAACCCAAGAAAATCAGCCTACAGGGTATATTTAATGTTTCCAGCAGCTTCCAGGGTATGCTTTGTGTACTCTGCTCATTCTCTGACTCTCAGGTATACTTCTTGAAACTAGAGGGTAGGAAGCATAGCTCAGATGCTTAGGAACCAGAAACACTTCAAGAACCAAAGTCTTTAAAGATTGTTCATTATGGTTTATTTGCTAAGGCACGAAAATATGTAAATCTACTTTACAACGATTTTCAAAAATTGTTGAAATAAACTTTTTTAAAATTTAAAATGGCATTAAGAAAAAAATGCAGTTTACGTTCCATGTCCAAAGTGTTCTGGTCAACAAAGGTTTTACTATGTGTGACTTAGAGGTCATTAAAAATGCTGAAGCTAATTCATTAGCTTAAAAAAAATTTTTTATTGTTGTTTTATGGAAGCTAAAGTCAACCTAACATGGTTTGAGTCTCTATTCTCAGAAGTTATACACATTGTCCTGTTGGTCACATTCTCAAGGTGTTACGTTAAAAAACAGACCAGGAAAAAGGGATAAGACGTGGAAAGGATAATATTAAAGCTACTTAAAACAGGCGCAAGGGTTGAGTTAGTGCCAATATTAATATTCCTTTTGGTATGTAAAAATATTTGTGCTTCTGAAATCTTAGAAATTTCAAAAAATAAATTGTATTTTTAAACAGAAAGTAGAACATACTGAATTTCAGATTTTATGTAAAGTTTTTTGAGTTTTAGTGGGTTTTTTTTTTTTTGGTTTTGGATATGGTTTCCTTTGATGGTTCTATCTGCATCATTTCTGAAATGGAACATAGACATTTTAAATTTGAGGGCATTATACAGTGAACAGAATTCAGTTATGTGACAAAATCAGGCATAATGGTCCCTCCCTTGTCTTGATCCTACATAGTAATAGCTATTTTAACAAAACAATATATATCCTCATGATAACCAGTCCTCAACTTGGAAATTCTTTACTTTCAACCTTCTTTGGAATGTTGCCCCTTACTGAGTCAGACTTACGAAAATACTATTAGGCTTAGAATTCATTCTCTATACTTTTAGGCCATGGATTCATATCCTCAAATCTCTGATCAAAAATGAATCCTACAAATTAGAATTGCCACACAAGAGAATGTCTCATTTTCCCCTATCAATCATTGTTTTCCAAAGTGGCCAATCTGGTGATTACAAAATAAACAAAAATTTTAAATTACATTGAAAGTTTGAGCCTGTTTCCAAACCATCAATCTATACAATTTCCCACCATAACCAGTGTGAGAACTTATTTACCAGAAAGCTGGAATAATAGAAGGCAAGAAACCACCAAAACCTTTGGGACCCGAGGAACCTGGCTCTGAGCAAGTTGTAAATAAGTGAGTGAGCTTTTCTCCTGCTTCAGATACTCCCAATGCTCATTTTAAGCCATTTTGGGCATATTCTTCACTTTATCTTTTTTTTTTCTTTTTCATATCTATCCATTGTGTTTATTTTAAGTTCAAGTACGTAAATGTTTTTTCAGAGGGCAGAAAACCTACCTAAAAGCTGACCTATTTCCAGGCTCCTAACACTCCCCTTGTAAGGAGAGGCATTTTGAATTGCTGTGTTCAGCCTATTGTGCCTCAGAGAGTCTGAAGAAAAGTTAAATAAGCAAACAAGACAAAAATAAAAAGGAACGTAATGAGCAAAGACGGATGTATAGGATCCCAACCTCTGATCCCTCATTCCCTCTCCCCATGTTTGTTGTTTCACATCCGTGACCTGGGGCCTCGAAACACGGACACGGAAAACTCACAGCCACTCAATAGGAAGGTTCCTGATTAGCCAAGAAGACAAGGAGGAAAGTAGCTGGTGACTGGTTTAAATGTGTTGGCCTATATCATCTATAATTAATATTTTCTCAGAGCTCACAAAATACTCAACATTCTATTAAAGGAGGGTGGTGTGGAGAAAGAGGCACAGATCCATCGAATTTGTAACCTGTTTCATCAAGGTAGACCTTTGTGTCCAGTCAAAAGTTCACGAGTATTGAGTTAAATACCTAATAATCAATACACATGTGTACATAGTCTGCTAAAGTTCCACCTCAGCCACATTTTTGCTAGGTTCTTTTGGTATCAGATGAGTTAACGAGCCAAAGATAAAAATCAGTCTGGTTTTTAAACACTGGAGGATAAAGCAACATGTCTTTTTCAATTTCTACAACAAATAAAGCCCGAACATTAAATACGGATTTCACATACCTGTGTATATATTAATCAACAAGCATTATTTACTGCATGAAAGATACTACACTGGCACAGGGAAGACAAAAAAAAAAGAAAGAAAGAAAGAAAAGAAAATGCATATATAGCTCTTGTCCTTAAGGATCTTAGAGTTTAGCCTGAGAAACAAGACATAACATTCTAAGTATATAATAAGAAAGTGCAAAAGATTTTTAAATCAGAATATGTATCAGATAAATTCTACATTCTTGGTAGAAATATTTCCTAATTATACAATAGATGAGCGATCAAAGATATCCGAAAACCAAGCCACCTCAAAACTCAGTAAAAAAATTATTTTTTCTATTATGGAAGTCCTTTCTTTCTTCTAGGCCCCTTGAACCACAGTTTTGATGGGAAGAGCCTAGTTGATAATAGAACATACCATGCATAGATTGAGATGATGACTGGAGTTGAACCTTTCCAGGGGTGACTAGGATTCCATTTATCCCACAGACTAGAGCCAATGACAGGCATGTCTCATGTGTCCTAGTGACCTCTAGGACACAACTCCAACCTTGACCAGTCCTTCTATTCATTGTGATGACCTATACCAATATTATCATTTTCTGTGAATGTGTGTCTTGACATGAAAAAACTGGGATGCCCTGTAAGACCAGCAGATAGTCATAAATCCGGAAAACAATACTGTTTGAGGAGTCGGTCTAGGGAGAGGGGTTGAGAAGAAGATGTTTACTTGTCTCCCCATCTAGACCGTGATGAGCCACTCCAAGGCAGGACCTGATTCTTCATCTTTTCCCCAGGGCTGAGTTGTTGCTCATGTAATATTTGTTCAAATAATGAACTGGATGAATCAATGTCTGGTCCAGTGATTCAGTGAACAAATGTCTTTGCTTCCTCCCCTCCCACTCTTCAACTCACTTCCATCTGACTTCACATCCCCATGGCATTTTTACATCAGCTCTTGCTGGTTTTTTTCAATCACTTCCAGTTGCTAGATAAATGATCACATTTTCATTCTCAGCTTACTTGATCTCAGATCACTCCAGTCTATTGACTGCCCAGCTCTCTTCCAAAGAGTCTGTTCTTTCAGCTTCTGCAACGTCATGCTCTTCTCCTCTTTCCCTTTTATCTCTGGCCATTCCTCATCAGTTCACTCTGATGGCTCCTTCTCAACTTGGCCCTTAAATGTCTGCACCCACTCTCAGGCTCCCTTCCTATGTCACAGTCTCATCTCGCTAGTTTCAGGTCCCACCAAATCTCTATTTCAGCCCAGATCTCTATTTTGACCACTGGCCTCCTATAACCAGTGGTTTAAAAGTCTCACAGTTCTCTCTAGATGAGCTTGTCCAAAACCAAATTCAGCTCCTGCTACCACCCTATCCATTCCATCTGTGACCTTCTCTCCCTCCGTAGGCGGTAATTTCATCTACTCAGCTTCAGCTTCGTAGGGCAGGAATCTGAATCTTCTTTGAAAAATACCTCTTCCCCACTAAGACAATCAACCCATTACCAGTGTCTGCTGTTGATTCTTCCCCCCACCAAATATAACCAAAGCATGACCACTTCTCCCCCAACTTCATGACTAACAGCCCTATCTGAGGGCTCTTATCTCCCTTTCTTGAACTATCACTTACCTATTAACACCATCTCTGCTCTGGCCCCCTTTGTCTCCACACATTCTCCTTACAGCAGCCAGAGATATCTTTTAAAACTGCAAATCACATCATTTATCTACTTAAAACCCAAGTGTAGATTCTTAGTACTCAACGTCAAGGACAAGATCTCGCATAACCTAGTCACTGCTCGTGCCATTCTTCCCACCACTCACTAGGCTCCAGCTCCACAGCTCTATTTACTAACTGAAACCCCAAACCAGCCTTTTGTCAACCCTAATAATAAAGTCACAGAATTAATGATTGGAGAAGGATACTAAAGAGTTGGGTGGGGCAAGAAGCCAGTGATGGAACATTCCTTCAGGGAATGATATCTGCAAACATTCTTTGCCAGTGGGAGGAAAATGGGACCTTAATTATAATGCAAAGTTACTCTTTAAGGCCAAGTGTCTTTTACATACTTAATATATTACTTTTACTTTTTAAAGTGTTTTTTATTTTGTTGAAGTGATCGTAGTCAGAAACAGTTTTGTAAACTAAACAGCCACTAAACCAATTAGTTTCAAACCTGATGAAACATATCCCCACTATAGGTATAAATAGATACTTTAGCATCACAGCTGATTGAATGAAAAATTCCAGATCCGCACAAGCTAGCTCTGTTTTATAAGTGCTCCTTGTCAGCACCAGATTTGGAGTTAACCTCACTCAATTGTGTTCCTTGGGAGGAGAGACATTACATGAAGCTAAACTGCCGAGCATTCAATCTGTCTCTTGAAAATGTATAAACACTTGCTAGTGTGGTCATAAAAACAAGGATTTCTCCTTTTACTCTGGTAAGCGTACTCTTAGCCAGTAATGGCATTCCAAAGGAAGAGAAGGCAGGTTCAGCCAGCCCCGGACTGACTAGTAGAAAAGGAAAATGTGTCCAGGGCTAAACTAAGTATTAATGTTCCCCATCCCTTTGAAATTCGTCAGTGGGCACCTCAAGGATGATCGGTGTTCAATTACTCCTTTAATCCCACATTCCCATTGGGTGTTTTGTTTACTGGTAATTTTTTAAAAAGCAACCAATATCTTCAGTTTCTAATTTCCTTTTTTTCTTTTGCTATCTATGGCAGATTGTATTTATAGACAAAGGAAAACATCAGTCCAAAAGAGACTGTGTAGAGGAGAAGTGAAGAACATGGACTTAGTCTGAGTTAAAATCCTGGGTTCAAATTTTGACTTGGCCGCTCACTAATGGTGGGACCTTGCTCAAGTCTCTATGTGACTTGGTTTCCTCATATATAAAATGAAATAGTAACAGTTCCTCCTTCGTAGGGTAGTTATTAAGGTTACATTAGTTAGTATGTGTCAAGTGTTTAGAAAAGTGTCTGGCATAGAGTAAGTGCACAGTTAGTGTTGCCTCTGAGTAAGTATTACCTATGCCCCATGTCACTGAAGCATCTTGCCATCACTTTTCCCAGGTATTCACAAAATGCTGACCCCTTTGATTACTGTAACTGGACTCTCTCTTGACCACAGGTTATTTCTCTGACTTTTTTTCAATCCTCTTTCCACTCTCCTTAACTCCTGCCTGCCCTCATAAATGCAATTCTCTTAAAGGTCCTGATTCAAACTCCTCTCCATTCTTCTGTAGTCTCTCCCACCCCTGCCCGTCCTCCCCTGCCACACACCAGACACAGCCCCGGTTAGATGTGATCATTATGCCTCAGTGATATTGGTCAAAAAAATACTAAGCATGGCCATTTTATCTCTGTCTTTTCTCCTTCCATTTTAATTTATTTCTTTCTCTGCCTGTCTCCTATCTTCTACACAGCCTTTGATAAATATTTATTGAAAACGTATTTTGTAAAATGTTTAGTTAGCAGTGAAGTCAAATTGTATCTAACCTCTAAAGTTATATGTAAATTTCAGTTACATTTATCAAGTCTCTACTTTTATGTCTAATGTACAAATTAATGAGTTTTCTAGAAAAAATTAGTATTGGAGCAATTCAATGGGTACAGTAATGGTTTTATACTTGCTAATGAATTATCCTCCCATCTGTGTTCATAAACAAAAATGTTATTAGCTTATTGCTAATGCTATGACTTAATCTTCCTTTTGCTTGATTCCAATCTTCACACCATTAGCCTAAGCAGAAAATATGTCAGTGCCACAAATTACGTCTCACAGAAGGCTCAGAATTCATGCACCCGTTTTGAAATATGGTTTTCCAGGACTAAAATAAACTTTAAGGATACATCTGTGATTTGTAAGACTTTTTCTCTTATTACACAATCTGTGCTCCACATAACCTTTCATAGGAAGAGAGTGAGGAGAGAGAGGGAATTTCCATGCTCATTCATAGAAGAAAGAAAGGATAGAGGTGTATGCATCGGGGATCCAATAGAAAATAGAGGGAGCATTTAAATTGGATTATTTGAAGAAGGATTAGTTACATAGGGACCATTTACAAAGGTGTAGGGACAAAAGAAGCACAAAGGATAGTACGTAACCAGGAGGTTATTAGCAGCTAAGTTGATCACCCCAAAGCCCAAAAGACCAGAGACAGAAGCAATTAACAGAACCCAGAAGGAAAGAGTCTGTAAAATCAGCAGCCTCAAGAAAAGAAATGATCGTGAGTGACAAGACACAACCAGTTCCAGGCAACCATGAAAGGTGAGATCCAGGAGGAAACAACCTCCAACCTCACTCTCCTCCTCATTATATCCCCTACTGGGCTCCCTATAGGCCAAACCAACCTGGAAGCCAGGGAGCGTGGGGACCCTGCTGATGGGATGGAAACAAAGTCTTCCCGTGTAAATTATCATCCAAATGAAACACTTTTGAGAGTTAAAAGAGTTGTTAAAATTAGGAATCATTCCAACCTGAGCAACATAGTGTTTCTACAAAAACATTGAAAAATTAGCCAGGCCTGGTTGCATGCACCTGTAGTCCCAGCTACTCAGGAGGCTAAGGCAGGAGGATCACTTGAGCTCAGGAGTTTAAAGTTGCTGTGAGCTGTGATTAGGTCACTGCACTCTAGCCTGGGTGATAGAGTGAGTCCCTGTTTCAAAAAAAAAAAAAAAGGAATCATTACTGCAAGAAAGGAAACATCCTATTCAACAACTATATAACCAGTACACCTTTATACAATACAATAAATGACAAAAAATGCTGTAGCAAGAACTCCCCTATTACTCTATACATTCTATGACAGAACTGCTCCACCTCTGCTTGCCTTACAGAGTTTACATACACCTAACCTACATTTCCTCCTACCTGGTCAGACTCCGTGGAACCTGCAGGCTGCAGCAGGTACCGGAGCACAACTGGCTGGTATATGAAGGGACTGGTAGGGCAGCATTGTTGGACACTTCCGTCACTACCAGGAATCAGAAAGAATCAGCTGTCCCAAGCCACTTGTGTCCGAGTGCATTTTGTTACACCGGTGAGCAACCTGAGTGCTGTTCTTGAAAGGGAGGCATTTGTTAGATTACATCTGGAAAGGGTCAGCAAGAGTGAGGCTACTTATCCCTTAGTCCTCTTTTAGATTTAACCACATATTAAAGTGAGAACTTTGTTCTTTGCACATGCATCCCACACAATACTAGACAAGACGATAGAAGCTGGAAATGCAAACCCACCCTGGTTTATTTTAATGTAACTATTAATAATTTCATGTCATCAAAAATGAATATTCTGAGACAAATGTTAAAACTCATCAAATTTTGGCCCATCAAACGAAAATTATCCTAAGCAAACCAGAGCATGTGACTTCTCCTTTCCATCCAGGTCACCCTTCTTGCACAGGGAAAAGGGTAGAAAGGAAATCTTGAGGGGCAAATGAAAATTGATAAACAAAAGAGAGGGATTCAGGTCATCAGCATGTTAAGGAAATTGAATTGGGCTCCCTGACCTTGGAACTTGGGGAGAAAGGTCCTAGAATAGTTATCATGTTATCAAGAGCAGGCAGTTGAAAGGCCCGACATCAAGTTCACCTCTAAATTAACCCATTTCCTCACACCATAGACACCTCTTGCATTTTATAGATTGATTCAGACATGTACCTTGGAAATTCTAAGAAGGGCATATCTTCTGCCAAGCATCCATCCTCAAAGAGCAGAACATTTTAAGAGATCTCAGTGTTAATACAATTTACAACTTTGAAAGCACCAAATGTTTGGTTATTATTTTATTAGCATCCCCATTCCAGAAAGCCCTCGTGATTTTTTTTCAGCAGTTTCTGTTAGTCTTCTGTACCCTAAATTTCTTCCTTAGTTTCCAATCACTTACAGTAAGTCTGTCCATTCTCAGGCCTGAAATGATAAGCTTCATTAGAGCTGAAGAACGTTAGAAAACCCTTACATTCAGATGAAATAAAACCTGTATTTTAACTGATCCTGGTACCATGGTATAAATAAGGCTTGTAAGTCAGAGCACACATCAGATACATGGTTCAAATCAAATTTGTTAGTGGTTACCACTACAACGAATGTCTCTCTGCAACAAAAATGTTTCTGGGCCCCAGCCAAGAGCCCACTTATACGAAGTCATATGTGATAAGGGTAAATTCCAATCCAGTGAACAAAGTTAGAGTTTGTCATAAAGAGATTTATGTATACCATTCAAGTAGTTTTAATCTGTATTCGTTTTGCAGTTCTAATTTAATGGTATACATTTTGAGTTCCTACCAGAAGCCTGGTTTTACCAAAGGTTTTTAAGTTGGAAATTATGGAACTGAAAATCATCCCTTCATGAAACCTAAGAATAGAATCTTTCAGACTATCATAGCTGCCCATTGTTTGAAGAGGCTGGCCTAAAAAAGGCCTTCTTAATGGTAGTATTCTATGTTCCTGATTCTAAAGAACTAAGAAGAAAATATTTTATACTAGTGAGGAATATGGCATATTAATAAAAATGTTAACATATTAAAGTGGAAAGATCATATTCCTTTTTCATCTATAATCACCAGAAGAAATTGTCTCAATTAGAATGTCTTAATTGTGATTGTATTGAAATGGATTCAGAGGTGTCATCTATTACTTGTATTGCTGTTTATGTTAGCAGCTTCTGTGCGGTTGGTGTAAGTTCCTAAAAGGCATCCAGCTGAGGTTCTCCTGTAAGTACAGAAAGCCATCCCAGCAACAGACCAAAAGAATCAACCTATGTCCATAACATTTCCATGAGGCATGTCAAAATCAGCATTTCTCCAACCATCTTTCATGGCCAAAAACACAAGTAGACATGCACACAGCCTAAGCTCCCACACACAGCTTTAAAAGATCTCATTAAAAGAAAGGAAATTGTTTCCTTCTCTTTTGCTAAAAAGCTTTCTTTTAATGACTTTTTAAAAATTCAATTGTAAAACAGCTTAACAGGCCAACTTAAATGAAAATCTTTACATATGGAGAACTATTAGAGCATCAGTATATGGGGGAACAGGGATGGTTATGAGCCCTAGAAAAGGTTGTTTATCCTATTATTTAAATATCACAGAAAAAAATAACAAAAGGCTGTGAATGATTTTTTTTTCCTCTCATTTGGAAGTTATTAGTAGACTTTCCTTTGTTCCATTGAGAAATGAGAGAAGAAAATATGAAGTTACAATGAACCCATATGGCCAGCAAGAAAATCCTATTTAATTGCTTTATTGCCAGAAATGTTAAATCACTTCCTGAGGATGCAGTTCAAATGAAACATATGGCAGCTATTAGTAAAAGCCCCTAATGAATTCAAAAATATGCTTTTTATGAGAGCTTTCTCATGAGCAACAATCATACAATGTGATTTAAACTGTATATGTAAATATACATTTGATATTTTAATTCCACAAACATTGATGAACACCTACTCTTTACCAGATTATACAGTCAGCTTACACAGAATGTTTCTTTTATAAGCTCAGAGATAGATATAACACTATAGGATATCAGGACACAGACCCAAATCTAGTCTTCTCAGAAGTAAAGGGCAAGAAGAATCTCCTGACCAATGCTTTCTTCCCAAGGGTTCAATGCCCAAGAAAACCATTCCATTTGTACCTGAGTAGTCCTACGCCACACCAGCGATGGTGCTAGGCATTGCCGTTCAGCATCTACTGTGTGGGATTTTTTTTTGTCTTTTCATGTATCTTCTTCAATTAGATTGTGAATTCCACAAAGAAGAAAACTTTGCTAAGGGTTTTTGCACCCAGGATAAGGGGAGACATGTAATTAATTAAGAATCAACAACTAGCTTTAATTAATTGAAAACTAAGTCTCAGCATTTTCTAGTTTTTTAAATGCCTTTCGTCTCTAGGAAATTTCACAAATCTAATCAATTTATTCATAAATTATTTTCTAGAAAGTCAAGTCTCCCTCAAATTCAAAGGTAAATCAGCTGACAGATACTAGCTGTTATTATGGTTTTACTTTAAAAGAGAAGTTATATGGCCGGGTGTGGTAGCTCATGCCTGTAATCCTAGCACTCTGAGAGGCCGAGGCAGGAGGATCGCTTAAGCTCAGGAGTTTGAGACCAGCATGAGCAAGAGCAAGACCTTGTCTCTACTAAAAACAGAAAAATTAGCCAGGTGTCATGGTGTGCACCTGTAGTAGGAGCTATTTGGGAGGCTGAGGCAGGAGGATCACTTGAGTCCAGGAGTTTGAGGTTACAGTGAGCTATGATGATGGCGCTGCACTCTACCCAGGACGACAGAGCAAGACTCTGTCTCAAAAAAAAAAAAAGGAGAGAGAAGTTATACAATTCTAGGTACATTAAATTTTGACTATTCTTTCTCCAAATTGTACTGTTACCTTTGCAGTTATGTAATGTAACTGAGCTTTGGTAGTTTAAAGAATTGTGCAGAGCATCGTGAAATTCTAGAGTAATTAGCACTGGCTACATGAAAATTTGGGTACAAAGAGGCTTACATATCTTTGCTTCATAATTCAACTCATTGATTATCACTTTTATTAAATATTTACTTACAAGGGCTTGGTTACATACTTTTGTAATCAAATAAAGTATGGAAAAGACCCATCTTTGTCACTGGTCAGCTTGTTATTTGGGGCAAAATATTCAACTTGATTTAAATACCTTAGCTGTAAAAAGCGAGAGTTTATTCAGATAATTTCTAAATGTCGATACAGGTATTCCTGCACAGATATTTTGTGATCTATGTCAATGGCCTATCATGAGACCTCTCCAAACTTTTTTCCTCCTTCATTTCAAAATGCTATGATAAGCGTGGCTCAGAGGCCAGCATGCCTGTGGTTGTGTCTGGCTTCCATTACTGGCTATGTGACCTCACAGAAGTTACTTTGCTTTCCAGGACTTCACAGGGGTGTTCTAAGGATTGAGTGGATTTATGCAGGTAAAAGCTTAAAACTGTGCCTTGCACATATTTAATACTAAGCACTCAGTGTTAGCTACTTTTGTACTGAGGAACTTTCTCCATGAGCATCTTTTATCACGAATCTTTCCAATCTTGTCAATGAAAGAGCTTATGTTTTGTTTGCTGTTTGTTTATTGGCTTTTCACAAAAGAGCAAATTTATTTTAAAACCCCTGGTTAGGGGGTATATTTGGAGGCGAGGCTTAACATATAACACAGAGGATGGATTTAATTTCATTTTTAAGTACTTTTCAAAAGAGACACATAAAAAAATAAACAAACGGCACCAAAACTTTAGGATAACTTTCTTGTAAAGTGAGGAAATCGCCTTCCTGTAGTATTGAATCAGAGAAGTTCTTGAAGGAGAAGAAAAATCAGATGCCTGTTATAAGTGATCTGGAAAATACTTGAAGCCTTCACCGTCTGTTTGATGCCCTGGTCTCTGGGCCTGATCCTCTAAGCTGCTGTTTGATAACCTGATATTCTCTTCATGGCTACATCTCTGGCAGGATGCAGAGTCAACATTCACACCCAGAAAACAAGTACTGAACAATTAAATGTAGGTTGACATTAAGTGAAAATATATTAGTACTTTCAATATAGATCAATCCTTCCTCCATTTTTTATCCGTAAAGAGATCTTTACCTTATTTGAATAATCGCATCAATCTTCAAATCCTCTAAGTTTCAAAGGTGAGAATCTCAACAGTAATTAATATTTTATAAAGATATAGTCATCTTGATATTTGATATTTCTGGAAATGAAGATTGGTGTTATTTTCTTGGGCAGATCTATGACAAAGATGCACTTGGGCCTTTCTCTCTCTCTCTCTCTCTCACACACACACACACACACACACACACACACACACTCACAACAATACAAATTTTCCATCTGACTTTACTTTCCTCACTCCAATTCTGTGGACATTATTCCCTGAAGAAGGGAAGAGACCTCACTTTGGGATCTATTCTATGGTTGATGGTTGTCGGGTAGAAGGTGTCAAATCCCAAAGCTTTTGTAGGTCAAGAAGACTTATAAAAGCCTTCCAGTACAAGTTAATACCCCCCAAACCCTGTTAACTGTATTTTATATATGAATAATTGAGGTGAATGAAAACCAGCAATTCAACTTCCTTAATTTTTTTAGGGCAGCAGTCCCCAACCTTTTTGGCACCATGGACTGGTTTCATGAAAGGGATGGGGAGATGCTATAAATACAGATGAAGCTTTGCTCCCTTGCCTGCCACTCACCACCTGCTGTGTGCCTGTCCCCCCCAACCACGAGTTTCATGGAAGACAATTTTTCCACGGATGGTGGGGTGGGAGGGTGGGCGGAGGTGGTGAATGGCGGAGTTCTGCAACCTGGTCCCTAACAGGCACAGCCTGGATTTTGGGGACTGCAGCTTTAGGGTATTCAAAAACAGTAGAACTAGACAGTTAAGCTTTAAGTACCTTGAAACATCTCATTCTGAACCCGATTTTTAAAATAATGAAAATGATAAATACTGGAAATTAAACTTCTTAACCTTTCATATCAGTAAATTTATCTGCAAGACCAATGCCCATATTAATAAATAGTAAGAGCAGCTATCTTTTTTCTGAGGATCTTGTATGCTTCATAGATGCTACTACATTTAGGTCTTTTAGTAATCCTGTGAAGTAGAGGTGATTATCCCAGCTTAATAAGGAGGAATCTGAGCCTTAAGAAATAACACAGATCGTTCAAGTGCACACAGAAAAAAAGGGACAAGACAGGATTTAAAATGCTCAGAAACTGACCAGTTTGTTATTTCTGCCTCCCAAAAACAAGACAAAGAAATTTAACTACAAAATATCTACCCAGATTCAAAGAATGTTTTTAGACTCATTTACTGCCAATGTCTTGTAAAGACAATATAGGCATATGATAATTTGTCTTCAGACAAGAAAATAATTATGTGATGTTTACAGTTATCACAGCAAGGTCTAGAGACTTTTATTGGGAGTTCCAAAATGCTGATTTTTCTATTGTCAGATTCAATTTAATTTTTGCTCTATTTATTGTACTTCATTTTATTCCTAATGATGCTATTCGATGTTTCTTTCTAATAATACCACAATTTGTGGCTTTTCTTTTCTTTTTCAGGCTATTCCAGGTATTTCAGAAAAGGAAAAGGCTGGTAAGTTGACATCTTTATCCTTATCCTCTCATCTATTTTAGAATAAAATTCCATCTGAAAGTAGACATTTCAGTAAATACCTAAAATTTATAAATATCATTGGGCAAAGTTACTTTTGAATTTTTAAAAAATAAATTTGTTTTGCTCAAAATGGAAGAAAAAAAGTGTGGTTTTCTAACATAGCATTACATTATGTTTGAATAAGACTCATGTTTCTTGTGGCGTTACTTGTTACTGCAACCAAAATTTTTGTTTTTCTTAAGTAGAAGAATTAGATGTTAATCAATGTACTAGGAATGGTCTTTGGAAATCAGTTGTTAATAATAACCAAGATTTATTTTTTAATCTTAATGAGCTTATTCAGTAGTCACAGAAAAAGATGTACTTGATGTTTAAAACTGATGCTATACTATCAAAAATATAGTTATGAAGCAATAAGAATAATTGTATTGGCAAAACAAGTTATAGTGTTTTTCTACAATCTGTGCTCCGATTATAATTATTTAACAGCATTATGGGGAAATGGACAAGAACTCATGAAAAAAATGAAAATCTGAAAAAATACACTTGGATTGGTGGAATTTGTGCTTTTTAAAAATCTTTTTGTCTTTCTTAATATTGTCTTATGGGTTCTATGTAATAAAAATGAAAACAAAAATAGATTAAAGGTACACTACCAAACTTGAGGCAGATCTCTTAGACTGTAGGTAGACATTTGTGACTTTTAAGAGCCATATTGAAAGTTTATAGTATTATCTGAGAGACAACAACATGATTTCAAGTGCCTTTTCACTAAAGCATTAGAGTTTGATATGATTTTTATAGTGGGATATTCGTTGTTTTATTTCAATTATCTGATTTTTGCCCCTAGATTGTTTTCATACAGAAGTTTTCATATTTTGTGTCCTTCTGTGAACTAAACTTTTCTTTCATGTTTAGACTGTGTCTGATTTCTTCATTCTAATAATATCGAAAGGTAACCCTTCAGAATAGAAAGAAAATATTGAACTGGCATCACGTGTGTCCAAGAGAAAAATTGCTTAACTTAACAATGTATTAGTATAATGTTATATGAATTAATATAACAGTTTCAAAGCTCCAATATCTTAAACAGACAGTGTTAGCTATCTAGAAAGGACAAGAAATAAATGGTTACATGAGCATATGCATCACAATGAAAACGAAACACAGCAAAAGTCGTGCTTTATTTTGGGTTGTGGCATTCTCTGTAATTCCCAAGATTTGCTGCATTTTAAACAAAATATACAACAGAGCAAAGTTGTCATCTTATTCCAGAATATCAGCAAATTCTTTCATACCCCAAAGAGAAAATTAGGATGTGAGTTCTTGGCTGGTTGGGAGGGGAAAGAAGGAATGGAAATGCCATTGCTTGAGGAAGCAGAGAGCAGAGAGTTATCTTCTCCCTCTTCCACTTAAAAGGCTTCAGTTTGATAGGGAGAAGAACTGCATTTTATCAAGCTTCTGAAATACTTTGAAAATATTATTAAAACAAGAAACTAATTAAACAGAGAGCATAAATATCATGTAACAACCACTGTTTATCATAATCCTGGAAATTTTCCTCAAGAACAACAGCAAAAACATGAAATTAACTGTCTCTCTTTACTTAATCTATTGGGTTATTTCTTATACTGCTGAGACACAAATTAAAAGAGTTGATAGATTCAATTCAACTCTATAAGATGAGCTGTGAAAAGTAAGACCCACAAATTGATATATGTGTCCTATCCACGACCCAGGAATCTCAGATACATAACAAGCCAGGATGGACTGACTTGAGCAGAACTTGGCTTTTCCTCTATATTAAAATATTAGAATAATTACAATTTACTCCAGAATGGATTTTGATTTTGCTTTCTAGAGAATGTGCTGATACATTTAGGAGGAAATGTAATTTTGTTTGCTAATGTAAATATAACAAAGAAATTTTTTTAAAAGTCAGTGAATTTACCTGTCAAAACAAATGCTCATGTTTGAATATTTTATGAATAATGATAACAATTTGACAATTCAAAGGAGAATGTGATTTATTTCAAAAGTTTTAAAGGATCATAACAGCCTAAGCAATCTACTTCTTGTATTTCTAAACTTCATTACTCTCTATTTAAAATATTAAGAGTATTTTGTATACAAATGTGAATCCCTTTATTCCTATTTTTATGAATCTCTGTTTTTAAGCTTCTACCAGACAGAGGAATGGCCATGAAGGCAAAGGAACCTACTCAATCTTCTCAGGGTTAATTGAGCTCTTAAATAGGATTAAGCTTCAAACCTACCCCTAAGGCTTGTCATTTTTTTTCTGTGTTACTAAATGAATGTGGCCTATTGTTCTTTATTAAGAAAGTCTATTTTTAATCTGTGTGACCTCTCATCCAAGCCAACTGGAACCAACTCTACCAGGCTTTGTGCGGCTCTAAACAAAATCATTATGGGTACATTCCATTAATCATTCTTGAATTGCAGTTGTGTGGTTGTCCCTGTGTGTGCTTTAAGTAGCTATCTTCTATTCTGATCCATGTTGCTATGTTAATACAGCCCAGGGATCAATTCTGCTGCTGGTCTCCCACCTTGTGATGACAAAAAACTCCAAGGGGAAACAATTTTGAAACAGCCTCCCGTGGATTCACTCATTCCACAAATACTTACTGAACAGCAACATGTTCTAGACATTCTATTAGGTTCTGTCAAGGAAGCAACTACAAATAAAGCATGATCTCTGCCCTGAAAGAGTTCAAATTTTAGTTGAAGAATATCCCAATCAGACCAGCATCCTCCTTCTCTTCTCGGTTGAAAATTTCTTAGCCCAGCTTATTCAGAAAGCTTCCCAGGAAAAGAATCAAATTAAAATTGTCTTCAGAAAACTCTTTATCTGAATGTGCATTCTTAGGATCTGAAATAGAGTCATCCAATTTCTTTTTAAATTAATTAGAACATGTCATGCAAGTATCAACATGTATAATCATATCCAGTACATAGTATTTTCATATAACTTCCATTATGCCAGTGGAGTCTGTACACCTTTGGTCCAACGCCTTTGGTATATTCTCCAGTACATCTGCTTCCTATCTGTGTGGCCTTGAGCAAATTACTTAACTTCCTCATTTCCCTCATTGCTAGAGTATAAATAAAGAATCTGCCGTGTTGTAAAGCAACAATGCTTGGCACAAAGTAGACCCTAGAAAGTGGTAGCTGGTTTTTATGGTAAGTAGTTGTGCTTGCAACCACTGTGTGTACAGGCCAAATAAACACTAGCTGTGTTACTGCTGTACTGTGTGCTCCACAAGTCCTTAAAGGCTCCCTCGGGGCACCAAGTCACAGCTAAGCAGCTGTCTATGTGGAAGAAGAAAGGGATCACTTTCTCCACGAATCTTCTGAGTGAGATAATTCAGACAAAGATTATCACAGGATAGACAGAGTTGGTCACGTTTTAACCTCTCTGTAGAAATTCATTTCTCTATTGGACTGAAATTATCTCCTGAGAACAGATAATATTTAATTTTCACAAAAGATTAGTCCCAGAGAGATGTATGTGCTGCATCCCATTTTCCTATGACTTCATTATCTTCGTTGATCCCTGGTGCCTGGGGCCGTTGGATTCCATCTAACCCAGCAAGCCAGCCAGGTGCCTGGGTTCTCCTGCAGTTCTCATCTTCCCCCACGTCTTGCACACAATGCCATTGACACTTTTCTGTCATTATCCCTTGTCCTTTCCTCCAGCCATTGCCTTCGTGCAGGGCTGCAATCTCCACTGAACTTTCTTTCGCAACAGAACTGGTTTCCCTGACTTAACCTATCATTACGCCAGTCTACTCTCAACACTACCACCGGAGTTATGTTTGAAAAGCATGACCTGATCACGTCAATTCCTGCTCCAACATTTTCTCTATCTCCCTGTCGTCTACAGGATAAGATCAGACTTTCTTGTTTGAACATACTCGGCCATTTGTCATCCGGCTGCAGTGTCATTTATTGTACCGGATGTGTCTCTTTCACCCCTCAGATCCACCCTCTTCTCTACTTTCTCCCTGGCTCTGTGACCTGGGAGGCTGACCAATGTGGACTGAATAAAAGGACTTCCCTCCTTTTGCCTTCCCCACTCAGCCAGAGGGGACTGTAGCAGGAGACTGAGGAGTGGGGATGGTGCCAGTGAGGTTGGGAAGTTCGTTCCCCAGCCGCCCAGAGTTGCTGCTGGCATATCTCAGGCTGCCCTTTCCACGAAGTTTCCAGGTTCTGATGACCATTCCCTCCTCTTGCCCTATGGTTTCCCCTTATAAATAGTCTTGGAATTATACTCCCTTGAGTTCCCACAATGTGCTATTTGTTTCCCTCTGGGATCCTCGCTGGTCTACCTACCAATATTTTCTCTTCTTTCTATTCCTTTGGATTTTTTTTTTTTTTTTTTGGTTGGTTGGTTGGTTGGTTGGTCTAACTACAGCCACCACATCCAACCATAAAATCCCCTCTACCTCCGTATTTTTCTATAATACTTCCACCTAGATCTATGGTGTTCAGCTGCCATGTGATGACAGGTAGAGACAGAGACAGAGGTATAGAGAAAGGTGGCTTATTCAGAAAGAAAAAAAAATAAGAATCATGTTTTTCTTCATCCTAAATGATAACGGTTTCATTTAATCCCGTGGGAAAGAAATATATCTACCGTTATGACTTAGTTCTCTGTTGAATAGAAGCATGTGACTTCAAAAATTAGCATGCACTGCATTTTTGTCACTGAAATGTGCCTCTCTGAGCATATTTGAAAAATAGTAATAAAGAGTTATATGAAATCTCTCATTCTAAAATTAAATCAAAGAACACCTTACAGATTTTGTCAGACTACATGGCAGCCCATAGAAAACAGATTATTATCATTACCCAAAATGGCATTTTTGTCTTCTCTCTGTCTTGAAAATCCTACCTGCTTCATTACATCCAACAATAATATCACTCCCTGAATGAATTATTTACCAGGCAGAGCTAGTCATTGATTATTCCCTGTGCCTAAAAAGCTTTGTCTTTTCTGTTACGGTTTTATTATCTCACTTAGCTGTGTGTCCTCTTCTCTAGATATGAACTTTTCTAGGTCAGGACTATGGTCTTTGTGTGTTCTGCAATTAACACAGTTATTAACACACAGTAAGTATTCTGTAAATATGTGTTAATCAATACATTATAATTATAAAGATGCTTTGGCTACAATATCAATGCTTTGGAGTTAATATGTTTCCAAAAATTTTTGTTTAACCTTTCTCTCCCCTGACTCTCTCCATCACTCCTACTACCCAGCATGACTGCCAAATATGTCAGCTACTTAATTAATTAATGGTACTATTTGGGAATCTATCCCATACAAATGTGTAAAGGGTAGCATTGAAAAAGATGACTTAGAATCTGACTTTGGTTGCATTTCTTGGTCATTTTTCTTAGCATGTTTGTTCTCCTGCCTCAAGGTTATTTGGTTGGCCAGAAAATGTTAAAAAATCAAGATAATGAATAATTATAGCCTGAAACACTTGTGAAAGATAGCTTTCAGAAGCATATAACACAGTCATGGTGTTTCCAAACTTTGTGTTGTGGTTATAAGGCAGAAAATACAAATCAAACACTTCTTTGTGACAAATCTGCTAGAGGAAAAATCAGGGTTTTCAGAATTTCATTCCAAGCTCCTTGTAACATACTAAGTAACAAAGCCCAGACTTGATTCCTTTTGGTATTAATTTTCTTGGCTGCTTTTGACCCCTGATAAGTGAAATGCAGATAACACAAAAAAAAAAAAAAAAAAAGAAGCTAAAATGGAAAGACACTTCTGCCTTTTCCAATCTGATCATCATTGCTTGGATTCAGAGAATTATCCAGGTGATCTGTCCCATTCTCAGCCATGCTCCAATATCTACAGATCCAAAGAGATCTGATGAAAAAATACAAACAAGACTGCTCTATTTCCGAGGTCTCCTTTGAAAGTCTGCTGTATTTTATGTTTCCATTTTAGTACAGATCAGATGGGTTTTATGGCTGTTTCACCCACCACACTGTGAACACCTTGAAACACAGAATTTTGTTTCATTCAGTTCTGTATTCCCAGTGCTTGCCATTATTGTAGTTGCTTAATGTTTGACAAACAAATGAATAAATTAAATCTTTTAAAAATCAGCAAATGTTTTACTCTATATGATGATCCCAAAGTCAAATGTAGAATCTTGAAATTCTATTCTAAGTCAAGCTCTTCTGTGACTGCAAAGACCCCCAGCTATTTTACAGGGTTCAGCAAGATCTTAAAATTGTCATTTTCCGGCCAGGTTGGGCTTTGGCCAACATTCCAATTTCTTTACTCTCTTTCACTCTCAGAAAATGAATTTCATTATTTTTATACTAATGGCTTTTAAATACTCACTTGCTTCACTTTTTTTTGTAAAAGTATTATGGTCGCTGCTTGCTTACTTCTTCATGAGGAAGGAATTTAGGGTATGCCCACACATAACCTCTCTGTTTTTCTGAAACCTAATGTAAACTAATCCATGAAAAGTTGGCTGTGGTTGACTGAGCTGTTGAGAGAAAACACATTAGCTTTCAGGTATCAAGGAATTCATGAAAAATATAAGTGAGCTATTCTTAAATGCCAAAGATCTTAAACTCATAGCGTATTTTTAAATACAGGTAATTTTCTAAATGTTCTTAGATTTCTGTTGGTATTTTAGTTATTGCTAAGTAAGTAAGACAAATCTACTATATTTCCAGAACCAATAAAATGAAATTTTTTTCCTCTCACTTATATTTCAAGCAACACAGGTATATGATAATTTCTCTTTTAACAAGTTCCAAATCAAATGTTCTCTCCTGCACTTAGAATGGTCCTCCCAGGTCTCTGCAACTGAAGATGGCACTTCATTGGTATCTTTGCTATAACATTTAGCATTCCCTATGATGTATTTGTTTGTGAATTATCTTCTGTATCAGCCTGTGAGCTTCCTGAAGGTAGAAACATCCCACTTCATCTTTGTCATCCCACACCCATTATGGTATCTTGCACAGAGCATGTGCTCAAGACATAGTTTGGAGTCAATCTGTTTATTTGGCATACTAAACAACTCATGCAGGCAGTCAACTAATCTCCAGTCTATCAATGACCTGGACTTTTCATAATATTTGATGAGCTTGAAATTTCCTCTTCTAAAAAGTCTTGTGTACATTTTAGTCCTCCTGTTATGTCTTGGAAAGAATGGCTGTCAGCAGCATGAAGAGGTGGCTAGGAACTACCAATATGGGCCAATGAGAAAGTTTTGAAGATCAGTGTTTTAACTGTCATTGACCTTTTATTAGTAGAAAAATTAATTTGTCATTTCTCTGAAAAGTGACAATTTATGAAAAGGCCTCTTTGGATCAGTTTTATTCAAAAAGCAATAAGGGAGTTTCCATTTAGTTTGAAATCTTATCTGATCATTTCTTAGATGCTTTCAAATTTTCACTTTTGTAGAATTTCCAGTGTAGGGTTTGCAGTTTAGTTACTTTTATTAATAATGTGAATATATACACAAATATGAACCCACAAGATAACTGTAGATGATTCCAGTTTCTTTGGAGAAGTACATATACTTTGGAAAGTTAGAAGTTAACAAAGTATGACTTTGACCTGTCTGAGTATGAAATGACCTATAATTCTGCTGGCACGACTATACTTTTCTTCTCATATTGACTTTGCTTTAGCTTGAAGCACTTTGATTTATTTTTCTATAGGCGAGAGTTTGAGATTAATATCTCTTCACATGGATCCATAAGGGTCTCTATTCTCAAATTAGGACATAATTTTGAGTTGTGGTTTATCTAAGTAGCAAATTCTAGGCAATTATTAACAACCATAACAAATTAACCAATGATCAAGAGAAGGTTGGTGCCCATTTTGTTGTGTTCAGGATGTGCAGAAAACTAATCTGGCTATTCAATAAGCTATTTTGTCCTGACTACTGTAATCTGGTAGAAAAATACTCATAAAGTTCTTAAAATGCTGCTTAAGCAAAATGGTTGCCAAAGAGCCCTCACTACTCAGCATAATAAGGGTATTATTTTTTGTTTTTAGAATTTCCTAACCAGGCCAGGCGTGGTGGCTCACACCTATAATCCTAGCACTCTGGGATGCTGAGGTGGGCAGATTGCTTGAGGTCAGGAGTTTAAGACCAGCCTGAGCAAGAGCAAGACCCCATCTCTACAAAAAAATAGAAAAATTAGCTGAGCCTGGTGGCATGCACTTACAGTCCCAGCTACTTGGGAGGCTGAGGCAGGAGGATCACTTGAGCCCAGGAGTTTAAGGTTGTGGTGAGCTTTGATAATTCCATTGCACTCTAGCCTGGGCAACAGAGCAAGACTCTGTTTCAAAAAAAAATTTTTTTTCCAACCATTGAGCTCTCCAGAAAACACATTCCTGTGACTCACGCCTGCTAATGTTATAAACAGCTTCTTAATGTAAATGTTAAATCTGTTTTTTCCAATGGATTTAAGGAAAATAGATAATGTGGGATAACTACCCTGTTAATCACTTCTTTAATTTCCCCACGTCTTTAAATGTATGGTCGTCTTGGGTATATTTATCTAAATGTTTTCCTCACTGTGCTGTGATTTCCTGAAAGGCAGGCATTTTCCCTGCACCTCTATTATGACAGCTTCTTAATGGGTGTTTCAGTTAATGTTTGTCGAATGAATGAACGATTGAATAGATTATAATAACAAGCATTTATTCTGTGCCTGCACTTTCTCAAGCACTTTATAGACATGAATTCAATCCTCTAGCAATCCTATGAGATAGGTGTTATTGGTATCCACATTATAGGGATGAAGAACCCAAGGTTCAGACAGGTTTCCTAAGATACCTAAAGCCACACGATAGCCAAGGCAGGGTTCAAAGCCAGCAATGCAGACTACAGTGCATGCTCTTAGCTACTATGCCATATGCCCTGGTTAAATGCTAAGACTCCTCAGGCTGATGGATAAATTTTTCCACAAACTAGCCTTACCCTTCCTTTCCAGCCTTATCTGCCATCCTCTTCTCACATGCACCTTCCGCTGTAGCCATGGTAACAACCTCCTTTTTCTCCTGAATTTGCTTCTGCAGAACTTGACCTTCGCTCCTCCTGTTTCCCTTCCAGAAATTATCTCTCCCATCCCCCAAGGACTCATTTGTGTCCCACCTTCACCGTGACGTCTTCTATGATAACTCCTGTTCACATTAATTTCATACTTCCTGAAATGATACAACTACAGCATTTTCATACTTAATCACAGATGGACTGCCATTGTCCTTTGAGTGTTTTATTTGTCTCAACCTTGCCTCCCACGAGTCTTTTAAGAATCTTTTAAAACGTCACGTAGCACAGTACAGTGCACCTAAAAGGGGCTTATGTAATGAATAAAATAGGCTTTAGGTTTCGAGAGCAGTTTTAGGTTCACAGCAAAATTAAATGGAAAGTATCGTTTGAAGTATGTGACATTCTAGTTAAAGGCAAAACTGTGGAGACAGTAAAAAGATCAGTGGTGGCCACTGGTTCACAGGAAGGAATAGGCAGAACACAGAGGATTTTTAGGGCAGTGAAGCCACTCTCTATGATACTATAATTGTACAATATGAAGCCTTTCAGCTTGGTTTCTTCCACTTAGCAATCTGCATTTAAGGTTCCTTCATCTCTTTTTGTAGCTTGATAGATCATTTCTTTTTAGTGCTAAATAATATTCCATTGTATGGATATATCACAGTTAAAGGGGCTTATTTAACACATGTTTTAATGTCAAAACTTTTTTAGAGGCCGGGCGCGGTGGCTCACGCCTGTAATCCTAGCACTCTGGGAGGCCGAGGTGGGCAGATCGTTCTGAGCTCAGGAGTTCGAGACCAGCCTGAGCAAGAGCGAGACCCCATCTCTACCAAAAAATAGAAAGAAATTAA